>OMLB01035505.1:0-15850 GCA_900302555.1 Myripristis jacobus | reverse complement strand
GGCTTATTCTGCAAGTATGCAGGTGTGCGTGTTTCTCGAAGCCTGCTTCTGCTCTGTGCTGGAGACAGCTGGGCTGAACGTAGCCAAACCTTCGAGCTGCTCTGGGTGTCGATGCTAGATCCACAGAAACTGCGTTAAAAACAAAGTGGAATAAAACACAAAGACTTTTCATTTTAGGACTGGAAGAGAGCTCTGTGGTAGAGGAGGTATTTTTATGGAGCAAACCAAATCTGATTGGGAATCTGGCTTTGGTATCCTGCTAGATTTTGCCTCTGCTTGTTTAAGATGTGAAAGAAAGAAATATCACTAAAGCTCTCTTTCAGCCCGACTCAAAAAGTGACATTTCTTCCTTTTGGAAATGGGGCCTAACACTTTGTTGCCGACTTGTGGCCCCTCCGGAGTGAGCCGCTGTGGTTTGGGATCCAGTGTCTGTCGCAGGCCAGAGTAGTGTTTCATAAGCTTGGATCCCAACACAAGAAACACATTTTCTCCCTCGGCCTCCCAGGAGCAGAGAGTCAAAAAACAAAGGTTGTACAACTGTCCCTGATACAGGCTCATGTTGGCAACACAGGCGCACCGCTCCTTTGTCCTGTCCTGGTCGAGTCGCATCTGAAAGCATCTGTGTTATAATTATCATAAATGTGCTATTCAAACAGTTTCTTACCACTTGCTTTAATGCAAGTTAATATAAACATGAAAACCAAGAAAAAAAATGGAACTAAAAAAAAAACAACAAAAAACTGTTTTTTAACATTGTGCCTCATCTCCCACCGAGCCTGTCTTTGACTTCTGTCTGGATCTCCTGTGTAAAAGGAATCTCCTTGTACATACATTTTGAGAATGCATCTGACCTGCATCATTGTACAGTATGTATGTATATATGTATGCGTGTCATTGAGCATGGCAACAAGCTAACACGGCATCACGGCCGTCTTAACAGTCATTTTCATTTCCCTGACATACAGAGAACAGCAGGTGGTTGGGTTTCTCAAAACACAAGGATGAGTTCTTTTTTTTTTTTTTTTCAGGGTTTTTTTATTTATTTTTCCACTCTCTTGTTTCTGACTTTGTTCTGTTGTCCCACTTTCCTCCCATTTCCTGTTTATCATGTTGCCCAGAACAACATGCCCAGAACAAATGGCTGCAAACGTCCACAGCCCGACCCTGCTGAAGCTCATCATGATCATCTCTGAGCCAGTCACTTACAGTGGAACAGACTGTTTTAGTTTTCTGGGAGTCGCCCGGAAAACTTAACCTTGTTAAAGCCGAAACCACAAAGATCTGCATCTGCATTGTGAACAAAAGCTGTGTAATGCTTGTTGGCTGCAGTTTTGTCTCCCTCATTTGCCAAAAAACAAGATAAAACTTCTTATATCTAACTTTGGATTGGCTCCACTGCAAGCAGGAGGGGGCAGAGACGACATGTGCGTGTTCAAAGCGTCTTATGTGAATTTTGAATGCAGCCTAAACATGGCTGAGTCATCGAGCGAGGGTCTCACAGCGTCATGCAAATTTAATTTTCTGGTCCAGGTCCGGGTCTGATGTAACAGGCTAAATTAACCAACAAGATGTTTTGTGTTTTTTTTGTTTTTCTCTCCACATTGTAAGTAAATGGTTAGAAATGATCTGTGTGCTACAGTACACGTTTGGTAAGCCCAGCCCAGTGCCATGGACGGTCACTGCCGTGGTAATGTTACTGAGAGAGAGAGAGAGAGCAGAGGATGCTGGGTAGTTTATCTCACCCAAACTCAGGTGGACATATCACATCCTCTTTTTTTTTTCTTTTTTTTTTTTTTTTTAGCTAGAAAAGCAAGTGAATACTTTTATCCAGAGGTCTGTGTGGCTTTTCAATTTCACTTTTTTTTTTTAATTCATTGGGATGATTGAATGGAAGAATGAATGATTGTCATTATCAGATTGTTGTAATTTATAATGGACAGCTTCATTTCAGTGTAACGATAAACTCATATTAACGCTGTGTATTGTCTGTCCTCTTGGATCATATGTTCTGTTCCCCATCTCCCTCACGCCCCTCGAAATAATTATTTTTTTGTGGATTCAGTACATTTTAATCCCATTTCTGGAAATGGGCGAGTTATACTTCATTAAAACTTGTGAATCAAATCCATTGAAATGTGGTGTTTTATATTTTGAATACTTTGTGTATGAAGAAACAAGTAGAGCTGTCAAGCATGTCCACTGAAAAAGGCAATAAGCATACATGCAGTTTGGTGCAACAGGAAAGGGTTAGGTCGGCCGAAAGCTTCGCTGCAGCAGAGCGCTTTACACAAATCTGTGACCGTTATTAAAGTTGCTGAGATGAGCTGCTGAATCTCACACGACTCAGACAGAACATTTGGTATTTTATAAAAACCGAACGCCAAGTCTGAATTCTGTTCATTGACATCGAAGTTCATTTACTGTGTGTACAACCAGAATGATAATGAAAAATAATAATAAAAAAAAAAACATGGATGTGAAAATAAGTTTGCGAGGTTTTTATTTCTCCGTGAGATCACCTGCCGTCGAAACACAGCGGGGAATAAGAGCCGCTGCCTGAAGTGTCTGGACTGCGGCGACTTTTGTGATCCTCAGATAAATATCTAGAATCTTGTTTTAATACTTTTGATCCAGCTCTGGTTTGGAAACAGGGTTTGATTGAAATCTACAAACTGAAAACAAAATTTTCTGGACAATATGACGCAGCAACTGTGGCGTCTGAAACAAATGGGGGGGGGGAAATCTGGCTAGGATTTTTCCGTGCTGATGAGGCTGACGGTAAATGCACGTGTGGAGGAGGAGACGGGGAGACACAGATGTTCACACAAAAAAAAGTTATCCCACTCAGCTGTGATGCATAGATGTATTAATACGTGACTTACGTGATTGCACACTGTCTTGCCCCCTCCTGTGCACGGGACACATAATTCCTTGCCACGGCCCTGGGCACACAGCCCTGATAGGAAACAGCAGCGACTGAAGCTGTGCAGCACAATCGATTGTAAATTACCAGGGAACTCAGATCACGTTCCCACACAGATTCTAAGTGCTTCTAATTTGGTGTCACTGGGTTTGCTCTGTTGCACATTTTCAGAGCGTCGCTAAATCAGACCTCATCTGTTTTCTGTTTCGGCCCGTCAGGATGTTAGTCACAACAGCGTTTGCATATTTTGTTGGCGACTTGTATGACAACAGCACAACAGTAGACGGAGCTGCAGCGAGGCAGCAGCGGGCTTTTCCTGAGAGTCACCGTCCAGCTGGCGGGGATTTGAACAGTCGGGCCGTTTTGTTTCAGGGCCCTTCAGGAGTGTTTTCTGGCTTTTCACGCTCGCTGCACATCCGTCCAGTCACTGCCTCGACCACAAAACACCACAGGACAGATTCACACCATGAAAAGCTGATGAGGGTTGATTTGAGTGAGGACTCTGAAGACCCAAATCGACCTGGTTCTCATCAACTCACTGATAAATGATGAGCTTAATCCATGTTTTTGTTGTTGGATGAGTCTAAAGGTTCTCACTTAAACCGATCGGCAATTATACAAACTGCACCTTTAACTGCAGCTGCACAAAACGGTTCTTAAGTTTTCTTTTCTTCTGTTTCCAAGAGAAAAATTCTCAAATATGTTCTTGCACTTTTTTAAACTTTGAAAGAAGCCTTCACCTGATAGAATTAAAGGTACATTACGTAAAATTGCGGTAAAGCGAGGACCCTTCAGGCACATGATCCTTAACTCAATCAATCCCTCAATTTGGCATAACACACCCTCAAATAAATTTATGATGTTTAATTCAGGCCCTAGTTGGAGAGGTTGGTAAGAAGCAAAATTAAAGAAACATGTATGAAATGAAACAGTTACTGAGAAAATATTGAACAACTGCACTTACTTAAGAACTTTTTAATCTTTCTTGTGTCATTTCCTAAGTTAGATCAGGCAGAGGCAGGCATGTACAATATCCAGCAGACCATTCTTTTTTTTTTGACAAGTTCAGATTGAAAAAGAAACTTTAATTTACATCAGCTGACATGTGGCTCACGGT
This sequence comes from Myripristis jacobus, assembly GCA_900302555.1. NCBI lineage: Eukaryota > Metazoa > Chordata > Actinopteri > Holocentriformes > Holocentridae > Myripristis > Myripristis jacobus. The sequence continues at coordinate 11,810 of OMLB01035505.1, read as the reverse complement.
AGCATTCACCATTAAGACCTACAAATGCTTTTATCCATTTCCCCTTAAATACCAAAAAAGGCGGCGTCATGTCATACGTGTAAATCAGTGGTGGGACTCCATAACACGGGCTGATCCTGTATGTCATCATTTACATCAGGATCTCATGAGAAAAAAAAACGTCTTTTTACAAATGTAGTGGAGGTGCAGGGACATTCAGTAAACCAGGAGCCTCACCAGTCACCTTTTATTATGGGATGTACATCACTGAAAAGGAATGATTACCTAATTTCCACAGCTTCCACATGCAGCGGCCATCTGTCCTGTTGCACATCAGCAGAGGCTTTGCAGAGTCCTTGACACTCCAGAAGACTCAACAGTGAATTCAGGTGTCCCACAGCCAAACCCTCCACACACACACACACACATACACACACACACACTCAGCATCAGTGAGGCGTACACTTACACTTAAACACTGTGTGTACTATCCTCTGACAGCGCTTTTTCACTGCGGAATCTCAGTCCACAATTTTACCAGCCTCATTTGCCTGCTCAGCAGTCCAGAAACCACAGACAGACATGGAAATACACTAAAGGAGCTCTGAATTATGCACGATGACTCACTTCTGCTGCAACATATTACAACCCCTCAAATCTTAAGCTGTGAAGTGAATTTCCACACTGTGCACTGATCATTTCTGCTCTTTTCAGCTGCGTTACGGCCTGGCATGAGCTCGGACCACCAACCTCCGACTTCCTGACTGAACATGGATGGATATGGAAAGAAAAGAAAAAAGAGGCTCCCTACGGTGCAGTGAGCTCTACAAAGTTCAGACTGCTGAGTATTGGAGGGGAGACAGGTCAAGTGACGGGCTGGCGCCGACGGGGTGTTTTGGCAAGGCTGCAAATTGCTCGTGCCACACACACACAGAACACACTCAGTTAACCTGCACCTGTTCAGATGTGCTGCTCTCTGAGGCAGGAGTTCATTCTGTGCAAAAAACTGAACAGGTAATTTATCTACATCGAGCTTTTTTCACCTCGTTAACAAAATTGTTGGCGATTTCTCAAAAATCTAATTTATTTTAGACCTGGGAACTGAACTCCTGAGCACAGTGGCTCTCAAATGGGCGGGTATGTGCTCCCCTAGGGGTACGTTGGAGTACTGCAGGAGGTACACGGACGTTAATTCAAAAAATATCCGTCATCTATAATTCCTAAAACAATTAGCCTATGCTATAATAAGTTAAATAAAAAAAAAATGTAAGTGTAAGTTTGTTAAAGCACATTTTATTTTCTTTGTTTTCTCTCTGCGTTTCCCAAAGATGTCAAATGTGTGTTTTGGGGTTTAAATTTTCTGCCGGAGTCGTCTAGCGAGGACGTTCATTCAGTTTGACCGGGAAGACAAGAAAATAAAAATCCAGAAAATGGACTAGTGCTTGAACCGTTGAAGCGATACAGCTGAAAAAAAGGAGAGAGAGGAGGAAAAGAAACAAAAACAGAAACAACAAAATCTCCTCAGTATCAGGTTGTTGGAGCTGGACTGCATCTCTTTATGTAATCTTTGTTTCTCTGCAAGTTTTTTTTTTTTTTGTGCCCTGATCAGGGGGTACTTGACTGAAAAAATATTTCAAAGTGGGAACATTATTGAAAAAGAATGAGCGCCGCTGCCTTGGCATAAGAAAAGCCGAGCTGACGACGTGAGCTGACTGTGTTTGTATGAAAAAAGGCGCCGGCTAACACTCAGAGCACAAAGCCACTTCAGCCCGAACACATTAATGTGATCCGTGCCGTCTATAAGAACAATATGTGTGCAGCCCCGCCAAGCTGTCAGATAGCATCATGGAACTGGATTCTGTCTCCTGGCCTGCAGCGTTTAACGTGAATGCAGCTGAATTTGAATATTAAGAGCACAAATGCATCTTAACGGCATTTTGACAAGAGAGGGAGGTAAAGACCTGAACCTTTTAAAAAAGCAGGGAGCATTTTCCTGTCCAGACGAATAAAAGAATAACTCAAGTGTCCCCAATCGAAGCACACAATATGCTGCGCTGTCCAAACCACAGACTAAAAGTGGAGGGTTTGTGTGTGTGAGAGAGAGAGAAAGACAACTGTGTGAGAGCATGTTGGGTCCCCTAAGGCACTTGCTGTCTAGAGTGCAGCCGGTTCCCATCCAGGCTGCGTTTGTTGTTCCTCCAGGGAACAGGTAACGCTACAGGCCATGTGCGGACTCTCCGGCGTAAATCTGCCCATGTAAGCGAGCTCGGTCTCAGCTTGTCACTTTCCCATCACGCTTATTCCAAGTCTGAACATGAATGGTTTCCACTGTGTCCCCAGTCATATAATACACACAGCCATTTCCAGCGCTGGCTGTGCACAAAGTCAATTAAAAGTCAAGACGTTGACATTTTCCGCTGTGCCGCAGTCTCAGTCGCACACTCGCAGATCCATTTACACGTCTCCCCATTCATGTATTCAGTTGCATGTCTTCAGTTGCATCAACCTCCTCCAGGATCCGTTGAAATGTCCCACATTTCTCGGTGTCAGTCCAAAACAAAATAAATCGTGTGATATCAACACTTAAGACAGGGCGCCTTGTTGTATGTATGCTCACCACGTACACGTTAGGACTAAACCCAGCTGAGCTCAGCGTGGCTCATCTCGTCGGGGCTGACCGAGTCTCCGGGTGAACAAATAAGACAAAATACATTCCCATAATTAAACATTCAAAAGTCTTGACATTCGTTACCTTTTGCTGTTGCTCATCAAACCACTTTAACCAAAAAGATTCCATCTGTGGGACATCCCCGTCGTTCACCAGATAAAAGCATGTTCCCCTAGCTAAGGCTGAGTCCCGAACGCAGAGTCCTGATCGCAGCGTTCTGGGTACGAATCCGACCTCAGGCACTTTGCTGCATGTCGTCCCGTCTCTCTCCCCTGCCTTTCCTGTCTGCCTCTACTGTGACTCTCAAATAAAGTAGAAATGCCAAAAAATAAAAAAAAAAAATAAAAAAAACTTCATAAGGGAAATTAACCAGCTACAAGTCATTAGCTAGTTGAAATAACTTATCATGAAGAGGACAAATAACTTCAGATTCACCATATTAGTGTCAAAACATGACAGACCATACAATACAACCATCAATGTGATTATGTCAAAATGCCGATCTGTACGCATCCAAGGCAAACCGCCTTCTTATAGGACACCCCCGGGCTCTTCCTTGCACATCAAGGCCTCCCTTCACATAGACCATGTTAACAGACAGACCAGGCTCCGGTGGTGAAAGACTGAATTTCCTATTTGTTTTCCTCTCTGAAAAGCCGAACATTTTTGCTATGCCAGTTCATTTCCCCCCAAAATCCAATGTGGTTTCTTTCAACATCTTGATCTAACTACAGATGATTTGCCAGCTGGGCTCAAGACTCCTATAAACCAAAGGTGCTTTTGATGGAACGAGCGTTTCAGCGGGCCAAGGATCCTGCGTTCTAACGTTTTTGACCTGGCCAGAGACTAATGCGTCACAAACACCCTCGCTTCATCGTAGTCTTCCTCCTTTGCTGCCTCCTGTCCGGCGTCTCCCAGCGTTCCCGCCGTCGCCCCCAACCTCCCCTTCCACTTAAAGGGCCAAGGAGTCGGGTTTGTCCTGTTGTGGCAGCTCAGGTTGGGGTCGTGCAAGAGGTTCCACATGAGCCAGATCTGAGGTACGGTGAGGCTGTGAACGACCATGAGCTCCCGGTAGAAGCAGGGGTCGAACGTCTGGAGGTGGGGCGCGGCAGAGGGTTTGATGATGCCGAAAGTCCGAAACCCCTCATGGCGTGATGGTTTAACGCCGATCTGCTGAAGGCACATTCCCAGAAAGACGTCGTCGATGGGGAACAGCTCCACCTGGAGAGGAAAAAATCAAAATAACCCGATTTACTACAAGGCTTTGTGATATGGGGATGCAGCATTGCAGCATTTTGCAATCCAAGATTTCTGAACAGTGACAATCAAATTGGCTAACAGTGACTCCCACTGGAGCCAAATGTCATTACAACACGACAACACGTAACTAGTGTGACGTAACCGGCGTGGCTCAGGAGGAAGTGCAGTTGTCCAGTAATCGGACAAACATTGTAAACGGCATTGAGTGGTCGGTAGACTAGGAAACCGCTAACCACTTTACTTTGAATTTATTCATAAACGTAACGACGGACACATGGTTGGAGGTTGAACTATCACCAGAAAATGAAAGAAAACTGGAAGAAATCAAAAAGGCACTCAGCCTCTACCAAAGTCCCAGCTGTCTGTACAATATCTCTCACATAAAACTGTATTCAAACTCGGAGGCACCTGTTGACAGGCAGAGCTCAGTCTGCGGGCCGTGTGTCCCGACATGACGAACCCTCCTCCCCCGGCGTAGGACGGGTACAGACCGGCCCCGTACACGAACTCTGGCACGTAGTACTTGGAACTGCGTCGCCGAATGGGTTTAGCGTGGAAGATGATATCACCGACGAACAGGTCCTCGTCCGCTTTTTGACCCCGAAGCATCTCCAGTATGTTCTCCACATTCACGTAGACGTCAGCGTCGCCCTTGAAGATAAACCTGTCGAACAAAGGACAGAAGCCAGTGCAGTTACATGACTCGACTTTAGGCAAACTAAACGATTATAGCTAAGCTTTAGCTCTGATCTAACTTTCACCTTGCACAAGAACACATGACCTTATTGCTAATCTGGGATAACCAGGAAAAATCCATCAGGTACAAATCTCAAAGCACAAAAACTCAGATCTGCTTTTGTTCCAGATCAATCCTGTAAACACTGACCTGACGTCGGGACAGCTGGAATTGACCCACTGCAAAAAATGTGTCTCCTTCAGCGTCAAGTTGAAGAAGGTGTCTTCAAAGTCCCAGAGCAGGATGTCCTTAAACGCCTCACTCTCGTAGGCCAGGAGCCGATCCCACAGAGGCAGGGCGCTCTGATTCCTGGGAATACCCAGGAGGAAAACTGTCCGGATGGATACGCCGTTTTGGAAAAGCCCCTCCTGACCCCATGTCCGACGTACCACCTGACAGATGCAGAGAGGGAGTGTATTACCAGGTATTTATCCATAACATATTCATCCGCTGTATCCCATTATACTTTTTCTGGCAAAACCATAACAGATGGCAGATTTTACCTGACGCTTTTCGAAGTCTGCTGCAACAGATTTCACTGCGATGAGCATGTAGGGGGCAGTGGAGCTTCCTCCTCCTCCTCCTCCTCCTGCGACGCTACATTTCTCCGGCTGGTCTATGAGCAGCTGGAAGTTTCTGTTGTCTTTTTCTCTCAGGTAGCTGTCAAAGTCAAACGGTGGCAGCGTGGGTACGGGGTTGGCAGCAGCCCTGGTTGGTGTGACATTTTTACGGGAACTCTTCACTTTCATCTTCGATTTCCCCTTGGACGTTTGATTGGGTTTGACCTGAGATTTGGACTTGGATTTAGGAGCTTTAGGGGCTTTAGGCTTGGACTGAGGCTTGCAGGCAGGCAGCTGTGGCTCCTGAGGGCTGGATGAGGCCTGTCAGTTAGGACAAATGAGGTGAGAGAGAAGGAGGATGACGTTTATTATAAAAATTAGACGTAACCCGTCTGAACATACACTACAAGTTTATGTTCATAAGCAGAAACAGGCATCTCAGAAGAAAGTTAAAATGAATGGCAGCCTAACTTCTGCTTGGCATGCTTCACGTTTTCCTCTTCCTGATTTTTTTGAATAAAACATATGTGCCTGTGAGTTATCTGAAACAATTAGTCCATCGTTCTGTTAGTACAAAGACATAAAAATTAATCTGTCATAATCGCAATAATTCATTGTTTTAGGCATTTAACAAGAAAAATCCTTGCCGTTTGATCATTCAAGCTTCACTAAGATGTTGTTCTTACTTTACTCCGTTCGTATCATTCTCAAAATTAATACTTTGAGTTTTTTGGCAGCTGATCAGACCAATGAAGTCATTTTAAGACATCACTTTGGGCTCTGCTGCGTTCCTATGAGCATTTCTCATTATTTTTGACACTTTATAGAGTCGATGATTAATTTAAAAAAAAAAAAAGAATGAAAAGATTATTTGACAGCGAAAATAATCACCAGTTGTAGCATTGCTCTGTACGTACACATGTACTTTCATTCAAACAGTACACACAAAGGTCTGACCGCAGATCACTGCCAGATGTCCGTCCATTGGATCCTGATTGTGGATTTGTGCTCGGCAGCATAATCACGTCATGGCTGCTGTGAGGTAAATCTGGGAACCTCAAGTCTCCTATCAGCTTTTAAATGAAGTTTTACAGTTTTCAGTGGCAGCTCAACTCATCTGCTAGAAACAGTCATCTATAATAAAAATATTATGGAGCTATAATGAAATATTATAGACCAGTGGTTTGAAATGAAAAAAAGTGAGAGAGAGAGCAGGGCATCCAGTGCAAACCAAACCGTGGGGAAAATAACATCAGACTACAAAAAGTTTTTTAATGCAGCTCCTCCTCCTGCCCCTCACTCCTGCTTCTCCATGCATTTTGAAAAGGAAACAAAAGGCAGAATATGAACTTCACCAGTTCTGGCAAGTCCCAGGTCAAGGAAAGTCCCAGGTTCGCCGCTGACCATCGCCAACAAGGGTGAGTTAATTTACCTCAAATTTACCTCCTATCTGTGTTCTCCCCTCCCCTCTACCAGCAGGCCTTATCAAAGATGGAGTCCATCTGTTGCAGGACGCTGGCCAGACTGACATGTTGCCGTTCTCTCTTCAGCTTCACACTCAAAACAGTAGAGAACATGAACCTCCTCCTGTTCATGTTGGTGGAAAACTGTCTGCTGCTGCTGGACTCTCTGATGGGATGCAAACATCTTTAACCTGATGACGGAGGATTTTCTCCCTGCAGCAACAATCATAAGCTTTCATCTGGTTTGGAGGCCTCCTCAGATCCACCATCAGAACCTGCACCACTCGGGTTCAGATTCAGATTCCGAGATGAAAGTTGACTACTCTGCATCAAAGGAGGCCAAGCTGCAGAGGCCAAGGTTTGAATCTGGCACAGACCCTTTGCTGCATGTCATCCCTTCTCTCTGCCCTGTCTCTGACTGTCTAATAAAGTAGAAATGCCCAAAATGCATGAACAAGTTGCATGATGCCAGAGCAGGACAATGTAAAAAAGAAGATGTCTGTTTGACACCAGCCTCCTGGCAGATGATTAACCAGCAGTAAACAACTTCCTCCAACCACACTCTCCATGTGCAAATTCTGTGTTATACTTTCAGAGTGAAGCCACTTTGAGAAACACACACACACACACACACACACCAGGACATTTGAAACATTAGACACTGAGTCAGACGGTCACACCACCTGGGCTTCCTGGCCTCCTCTGGCCCCACTTGCTGTCCTGGTCTTCCCGTTGGCTCCCAGCAGCGTCCGGCTGGAGCTGGTGGAGCCCTGGACCTCCAGCCTCCATGTGCTTCTGTCCCACCCGGAGGAGAGCAGCACCTGGGGACAGAAAAGCTTTTTTTCTTACAAAGCTTACAAAGATTTGAATGGAGGTCTTCTTTCTGCGCGGTTCAAGCCCGTCCTCACCTGCTGGACGTAGAGCAGCAGGCAGAGCAGCACCAGCAGCAGCACGGTGCACATCACGTCTGCCTTCACGTGGAGGAGCCTCCTCATCATCACCACCTTCCGCAGCATCCTCAGCATCCTCAGCACCAACAGACGCGGAGATATTCCCTCCCCCTCTCGGCCTCGTATCTAGATATCGCCTCGTCCGTGACTGCCTGCCTGCCAGAACACTTCCCCTCCATTTCTGTTGCTTTTATTCCGAGTTGCTCCGGATGAGAGCATCAACAAAAGTGGCTAACATGCAAATGTCTGACCACATATCAGTGCCAGATGTCCGTCCATCGTTGTCATGTGTTAGGAGTCACGTCGTCTCCCCGTCTCTCCCCTTCCTTTCTCCTCAGGCAGCAATGTGCGTCCTAGATGGATCCTGCAAGAAATAATAGTCATCAAAATATGAAATCTCCAGAAATAAATATTAGGAATACTGTGTTAAAAAAGCCTGATGTGCTTAAATTCTGGCAGAGAGGAAACTTTATTAATGACCAGATTATCTTGAGGTATTTCCTGTCTTTGGTATTAAAACTTCATGATGTGACAGGCACCCCCCCTTCATAAGACAGACGGTTGCATCCCGTGCCTGTTCACCAATCGTCTTACAAAGTGCTGCATGATAGAAAATGCACTTTGAACAACTTTCTTTAAGGTGCTCTATTTTAATATGTGTGTCCATTTGGATTTGTCTAATAAAAAAAAAAAAAAAAAAAACAGTCCCCAAGAATAAACATCAATTTTGGTTTTCAGCTGTGGAATAATTTCCATAAACAAATCAGACCATGACTGTGTCGAACCGTAACGGATGCTTTTAATTTTGTTCCTCAAAATTGAGACCATCCTTCCCATAAAACCCTTTTGCTTCCTGTTGCAGGACAGATGCAGCTTCTTGTCCGCCCTCCCCCTCCCTGCTAAAGATCCATATGTTTCATTTTTTCTGTCACTGTACCGTGGATTTTTTTTTTTCCAATGGCCTTTCACTCCTTCCACCATCTGCCGTTGCCAGAGTTTCTAAAAGCTTTAACTCCATTTGTGCTGGAAAAACAGAACCCCCCCTCTCGTTTTGTGCTGTAAAGCAATCCATCCGATTTCCTTCAAAATCTGTCCCAGTGTCACACGATATGTGAGATGCCAATCATCCCAGTTTGTTTAAAGGATTTAACGAATCTTAACTCCTACAAATCAGTTTTTCTCAAATGTTCACTGCCAACACGATCAAAACTTTTACTATAAAGAACAGTGCTGTTACTATGGCATCATACAGTGGATTACCTACATGGATGCTGCTTTACTTTGAATGTAATATTTCAAACACAGACAAGAAAAATGACAAAATACACAAAACAGCTACGCGATTACTGGTTAAAAACTCCAAATTATAGCATAACTTTCTTGAATATTCAGCCTCAGTGATCCAATTATCTTAAGTTACTTTGGCCATTTGGCATTTTCAAAAGGTAATATTTGAATTCATGACCTGTAACTCTGAAGCAGTGCAATCACTTGAACTGCTGGTTTCAGACTTTATAAACCATTTTCTGATGGTTGAATGGATTCAAATCTAACGCCCCTTCTCCCTTTAAAACATGTCGACAGGCTTTTTTATGATCCAGAAAAATCTTACTATGTCTCATTATGTTATCTGTCAGCATCTGTCATTTAAATATGGCGTTTATTGCAATTTATTAGGCGATTTTCCACCATTTTAGCCAGACTAGTGTGATGCCATTCCAGTCAGGCTATGTGGTCATCAGTTGTTCCCCTTGGATGCAGCATCTGACTCATCTCTCACACAGGAAACTACTTTCCTATATGTTGCGCCCCTCTCTGGAAACACTTACCTTGCGGATGTTTTCTAACGCCGTGACTTTAAAAATCGTCTTAAGCTTGACGGTTTGATGTCAAAGTGACAAATAATCCTCGAAAGTCTCCGCAAAGAAATTCCCATCCCAGCTCTCCCATCGATTCCCAGTTTGGGATGCGTGCAGGAGGGGGAGTGTCAGTTCTTATGTAAGTGGCCGGTTACCAACTCTATTAGAGAACACTGTGTCCCAACATAGTGCCCAAAATGCAGAGCTGCTGTCTGATATTGTATAGCCTGCATCCTTTTATCTTATTTTACAGTTTGGGATCATTTATTCAGAGGGAACAAGGCGGCAGCGAGGAGAAATATCTTGAATTTGAAGACCTCAGAGTGCAGATGCCCACTTTCTGATCATATAGTGATAATTAGAATGATGGGGAAAGTATGACACCTCCATCTTCAGAAACTTTTCCTGAAAAAGAGCCCTATCTTAATATAATTTGCAGTTTTATTTTTCTCAGCTACAGTCCACTGTGGATTTAGATCAGCCCTGAAAAGAAAGTCCTTTCCGGAAAAAAAACCCCAAAAGAAAAGAAAATAAGCACGGAGGAGTACATTGAGTTTGTGTGGGTGCAACGTCAACACGTTACATGCTGGCAGTAATGACACTCATATTTTTAAAGTAGGTAGCCTATAGCCTCCCTGACAAGCCGTTATTCGCCCCTGCAAAGCTCAAAACCCACCATGCCACTTCTCCACTACTTCAAATCATTCGTGCGCAATCCGTGCGTAAAAGGCCATCTTTTGCCAAACATGTGCTGCACGTTTTACTCCGTCGATAACGAGTCGGTCTGGTATTCGGATCCTGGTGTGTGTACAATGCACCCGATGGCTGCGAGTCATTCAAACTTACCAGGAGGAAAAAGAGAGAGGGAGGTCGCAAGAAAAGACGGCGCTGCGCCACGGCCAAACTCAAAACATCTGTCCTCCGGGGCTCTGGAGCTGCAGCGCAACACACATACACACACACATGCATACGCACACATACATACATGCACACACACACGCACACACATGCACAACCTAAAGAAAAGAAAAGAGTTTCCAAAGTTTGCAGAGGGGAAAAAGATGCAGTGACAGACAGAGAGAGAAGGAGCCGCTTTAGTTCCAGCGTCCGGGGGGCGTAGCTGTTCACGAGAGTCTGTAAACTGGAAAGCAGCAGAACACTTTAACTCTTTACTGGTGGGACTGGCACGGAGCCTCTTTACGAGCGGCGGCCCTCCTCGTGCATTTAAGCGCTGTCGGAAATACCACGATCACGGATTTCACTCTGAGCGACCTAACAAAGTTTATACACCCTGGGAAAAAATGGTATCTCCCAATTTTGCATACGTGTAACTTAGGCAAGATGCGGATTAGGGGTTTATTCACTTTCGCTTTTCCAACAAGAAACCATTTCAAATAAATGTTATTTAGGACACATTTGCACTTGGAGTTTTCAGTAGCAGTCTGCATCTTAGTGTTTGCTTCCCTCTAACATATGATATCTAATGTATCACTGGCTTTAGTGCATGTTTGTGGGGAATTAGCCCATCCTGGTGGCTTCAAACAAGAATGAATACATGACGACTTCCAAATCCAGTCATTTGAACAGTTATTAGCCCTGTGTGGCATGAATGCAGCTCAAGATGTCCCATGTGGCATTTTAGGGCCTGGAAGCTGACGATAAAAGTGATTTACAGCACAGTTCTTGTCTAATATATTGTTAAAACGGCACTTACTTGCTGAGATGTGCATTTTTCCCCTCAAAAGTCTGCCACCTGGGACATGCCAGGAGGAATTCTGTATGTCAGCCTTGGGATCCCCCAGGAGGAGCTGGTGAATGTGGCAGGGGACAGGACCGTCTGGGCTGACCTCCCCGGCCTGCTACCATCACGCCCTGTCCCGGTTAAGTGGCAGAAAATGGATGGATAGATGGATGGATGGAAAGTCTGCCACTGCAGCACAGAGTAGTTACATGCTGGTTAGTTGATTAATTTTAAATAAAGTGAGTCAGTGAGCAAGCAAGCAAGAAGGAAGGAAGTAAATAAATGAATAAAGAAATGAGAAAATGGCCTTCTTGGCCATGCAGGGTTGATTTTTCAGTTATGTTCAACCAGAAAGCTGCTGAATGTGTACTCTGCTGCAATTAGAACTGAGAAGGAGGAGCTCACAAAGAGCACTTGAAGGCAGCATTTTCCTCCCCATTACAGGCCTGCCCATGTGACTTCACTGGAGGGGAGCAACTACAAGCCAGATGCCAACACAGCAACTGGGAGGATGGGAGACAAAAGGAAAGAGGGGAAAGGGTGAGAGAGAGAGAGAGAGAGAGAGAGAGAGAGTGGGAGAGATGTACGATGAGA
>OMLB01035503.1:25274-38744 GCA_900302555.1 Myripristis jacobus | reverse complement strand
CCCTCCCCTCCCCTTGTCTTCTGTTTCTCCAAGAAGGTGATGCTACCTACAGGAGCGGCGTTCCGGTGGTTCCAGTAGGACTCCTCCTCCTCCTCCTCCTCTTCCCTACCCAAAGCTCCGCCATCAAGTGCAATGCCAACTCTTGGATTGTCTCCGGCACAGACACTGGCTAATACGCAAAACAAGCAACGAAATAAAATTATACAAAAAAAACAACAACAAAAAAACAAAACAGAGATGAAAACAAAAAACAAAAAAACAAACAAAAAAAAAAGAAAGAAAATCAATCGGGTAATGGATGCACCTACTTATTCCTTGAACCAAAAATGAAGCGTAAAGAAAAGCATCTATGGCAACTTTCATTCCCTTTTATATGTTTCCATTTTGGTACCTTTCGTCCTTTTTCCAGCAGGTTTTTTCTGTCGCTTAAACATGAAACTGTTCATTGCCAAACAGAAATGACGGACTGAGTGTGGACAATCAACTAATTTCTGTGTTTGGTGTTAATGTTGTTCACGTGTGGAAAGATACAGTACTTGTGTAGAGAATGTAAATTTACAGCTATATTTTAAAACTAGTGGCTAATGGCAAAACATTATTGTAATTCTTCACCGTTACGTTACTTAAACCCTTGTCTATTTTACGATTCATTTTTGTTGGAGAATATAGTTTTGGAACAGATCGGTGGTTGTCTTTTGGAAAACAAAGAAAATGTTTCAAACTGTAAAACTGTAGATTTCGGCTTGGAATGGACGTGAAAAAGTCATGTTAACGGGCAGAATATCTGAGACTCTTCGCTGGGATGAAGATGCTATCCGCCAGAATCATCACTGTAATTTCCCCAATCACCCAATCAACTCTCCCTCCCTCCTCTGTATCTCCAAACTTGTCCTTTAGTGAAACTGGCAGCCTTATGTTACTGTGGCCCTACTGAGCATGTGCCAATGCTGCTCAGGGCAATAGCACTAAGAGACAGCACTTGCTCTGAGTCTACCCTACTGAACGCACTGAGACAAGATTTCATTTTTTTTAATGTTTATTTGTTTTATTTTCATTATTTTGTTATGTTGCTGGGTAGCTGCAGCTTTTAAAAATAACCAATCTTTGTATTCATTTAGAAAATTGGACTGGTTTTGTGAATAAAAAGGAATGCATGTATTCGTGTCAAAATTTACAATTCTGATGTTTGTCTACTTGTCTATTTGCATGTTTTTTTCTAGAACATTTGGTTTGACAGAAAGAAACATTGAGTATGAAATGTTCCATGAATTGAAAAACACAAAAACAAAAAATTATGTTTCCTTTTCATATAATTGGATAACATAAGAAAGAAATTCTGACACAAGCAGAACTCATTAAAGGTAAATCAGGCAGTGATACGGATCACAACGATGTCCTTGGTTTTATTGAGATATTTCTCTTATACCATATGTAATATTTTCTTAAAGAGGAATGACTGATGGAGCCTTGCAATGCTAAACTGTAACCAAAATTATTTAAAAACTGTTTGAATACCAGCACTTTTGATTGCAGTATTTCGTTGCGTGGAACCCCCTTAAAACCCATTTCAAAATGTCATTTTTCTTCTCCATCTTTATGTGATTCATTCACCTCCATGGCATTTGCCGTTAAAAAAAAAAAAAAAAAGACAATTAACCATTGATGACCGTGGATCACCCATGTGGGTTTTTCTTCAACAAAGCCATCAAGAAGAAAGCCACTGTGACAGAAGAGGGTGTGTTGGATTGACACTCTGTTACAGGTTGCACAGATAAAATAAAAATGAGAAAAACCGTGGCAGTAAAAACACGGATAAGACCAAGAATACAGGATGAATTTAGAAACCTTTTTGTTAATGTGGACAATCTCAGAAGGGTTGTCGTGTCATTACTGATACAGAGACGCCTCAGGTCTGTGAGACATGAGAGTGAATTTTCATTTCCTGTTAAGCGATAATTCTCACTGATTTTTTTCCCCCCTTCCAGTTCCATAGTTACTATTTCATATCCAGGTGGGAAAGTAGATGCAGATTTCTGCTGTAGCCATAGTGGTGAGTGTTTTTAATTAGTGAATATCCACGGTGGAAGGCCCAGTGTGGTGGGCTTGTGTACGAGCTCGTGATCAGCTTGGCGAGCGGAGGGTTGGAGAGTGTAGCTATATTCCCAGCTCCCCCCTGGTGACAGTGCTGGGCTAGTGCCATCGCCATGGCGATGGGGGGAGTGTGTGCGTGTGTGTGTGTGTGTGTGTGTGTGTGTGTCTGGGGGGGTGGGGAGGTGGGGTAGCTGAGGCCTTTCATTATTAATGTGCACCGCGGCGTCCTTACCTCCTCTGAGCCCGCACAGCTCACTGCCTGACCTGCCATCCAAGGGAGAGGGAATGGGGAGGAGGAGGGAGGAGGGGGGGGGTCAGAGATAAAGAAAAAGAAGTGAGAGAGAGAGACAGAGAGAAAAAGAGAGAGAGACTGATTGTGAACGGTGTAAGAGTGCAGGAAGTTAGCATTTCATTGAGGCACTTCTACGTTACAAGAAATAAAAAAAACAGTAACAACAACAAAACAACAACCTCAACATAAGGCATATCAAATTTCAGTCAGCCTCACATGAGAGTAGACAGGGCTTGGGTGTGGCTGCAGGTGACTGTGCCTCCTGACTGGCGAGGTGTAGTAGCCCAGGGGGCGGGGGGTCAGGTGGTGGTTGTGTCTGTGCAGAGGGGTGTTAGGGTTCGTGAGCAGGCCTGTCACACTGGGAAAATCCTGGAATCTTATCACCGCCTCACAGACACTGAGCTGCACTGATCTACTCACCCTCGTTGCCAGCAGACATGCCCTTCCCCCCATCCAAATGCCCCTGCACAGGCTGGCCCCTTCTCAGCTCGCTCGCCACCTTCTTCAAATGGGGAGATAGCAGGAACTGATGCAGCCCAATTGTTGAGGAAGGAGGAATGCTGCTCGTAAAATGTGTCTAATAGGAAGAGAAACACGTGTTTTTCAGGAGAGAGTAGAAAGGCCTGTTTGTTGAAGGATCAACAGTGACCATTGTTTTGAAAATCAGACCAGTAAAGTCACACTGAACAGCGAAATGTGGTATACAGTATGTGTATTTTAAAGGGATGTTTTTTTAAGATTATTTTTGTATGCATAATGTCTCAAATGGGGATTTAAACCTGGAAGAACCTGGTCTGGAGGAGTTATGTATGGTGAACAGCATATCATGCAAACTGCAGGAAAAAGGGCTTGAATTAATATTAAGGTGTTGCAAATAAAAATTGCATTAGGAATATTGTTAAAATAATAATAAAAAAAGAACTGTAGTAATTTAAAAGTATTGAGCTAATCCCTATGTAATAAGAAAAGGTGGGCAAAAAGTTGGTCCAACATGGGTACCCATTATTTTCTTCTCTCTTTGCCTGACTGCATGCTCTAAAGTGGCCTTAAAAAGGTTACAACCATAACAAATGGATAGGTGACATTTTGCAGTGTTAAAATTTCTGTTTTCCAGGAATCTTTCTCAGAGTCTTAAAAAAAAAGATGAGGATGTCAATTTCAAACAACAGGAAAAAAAAAACTGTACAGTTTGTTTAAGTATTCAACCGCATGTTTCTTTCTGGACTAAATTGGTTTGCTGGCAAAAACTGTGTTCAACATGATGATGTTGCTCAGATTTATAAGACAGATACTTTCAGCCAAGCGATCTAATTAGTTAAAGACCTGTTCCAGTGAGTTGTTAATGCCCATAAAGCACAGCTAACAGGACTTTATGGTTGCTATGCCACCTATTATAGTAACCGGGGAGCTAATTAGCAATCTTTCGTGGTTTCTCCTGCTCTTTATTCTTATGTATGTATACAACACTGAGGTAAATGCATATACATACAGTATTTGTAACTATTGTATAATGGCCATAAGAATATTCATTACTGTGATTACAGGTATGTCATTTCTGCTGACACAACTGCTTCACTTTTCACCTATGGCAGTGGAGAGCGCCCCCACAGGTATTCCTGGGATATTAATCCGCATCATAAATTATGAATGTAGTTCAATGTCCGGGTGGACTCTGTGCTGATGGTAGCAGAAGTGCTGGTGAACAGGTTGCCGACTTATACGAGATATTTCACTTCGCAAGAATCCTGCACCGATGTGGGCCACAATATTTACACTAAAACAACAGACCACAGACAATTATCTGGCCAAGGAAACTGTGCTCATCATAGACCTGTTCAGTTCATTCTCTATGCTATTCAGTTCAGTCACTTAAATGTAGTCTAAAAACATCAAGTCATGTACAAGTACTCTGTTGATAGAAACCCAGGCTGTTTGAATTATGGGAAGCACTAATTCATTGAAAACCAGGTTCCCTCTTCCTAATATTAACATTTTAAAATTAAATAAGCAACACACCTTATCATTCCTTGATGACTAAATTCATACAAATTGCCTGCAACATTCAATAGTGCTTTTTTCAGTTCTTCCAGTTCTTCTTTCCATTAGGAAGTCAAATCAGCAAATTACTCTAGTTGCAATGCAGCAGCATATAGTCAACTGATTAGCATAAATAATATATAAATAATAATCACCTGGGTGAAGATGTGTGTCTTGAGTTACCGTTACCATGCAGCCTGTGTACAGCGGGTGTCTTCAGACGGGGTTGAGAGCAAAGTATTTGAGGAATGTGGAGGTAAATGACAGCGGCAGCCATTGCTTTTCACAGCGCTAACTGCAGCATTTACACAAGCAACCGTGGCAGCAAGTATGAATTGAGGCAGGAAAGCAAAACTAGCAGGATTTTGATAGTGGAAAATAATGAGGCATTTCAGTTCATAACAGTGTTTCAGTGGAACTTAGCCAATGTATCTTTAAAAGTAACAGAGACTAAAAGTAAATTTCTAAAATACTTTAATCTGTGTGCATAAAAACAATTCAGTCAATCAATCAATTCAGAGTTGCTAGGTTATTACTAGTGCTTGCAAGGAGGCTATAAATAATTTCTAAGTGGTTACTAGGTGGTTGCCAGGTGGGTCCTAGGATGTTGCTAGTACTTTCTAGATGGTTATTAGGTTAAGTTAAATTAATTGGATAGAACTGGCCTTTGGTTCACGGCAAATCAGAGTATTTCCGGGTGGTTCACGTTTCCATGGCAACAGCTGTAAACATTCAACTGATGTCCCGGTGCTGGCAGAGATGTTCACCCCTGGCGGGAGCAGACTGCAATACATGCCATGCCTTTTGGGGAGGCTCTTATTTATTTATTCATTTATTTTTTCAGGGAACGCTGTCACTCTGCGCCTGTAACATTTCTGTAATATTCCTATAGTTTCTCAGTGGCGTCTAGGGAAACTTTACTGTGAATTTGTAAGCAATGTACATTCTGCAAATTGTGACCATTGTGTGAAGTTATACAAACTCCTCTGTCGACCTGCTGACATTAGCAAAAACTACAGCTGTTGCCATGGCGAGGTGAACCACCAGGAGATACTGTGATTTGCCATCAACCAAAGGCCTGCACAGGACCACACCAGTCCTACCCATTTAATTTCTATGGTTATTTAGTTATTATTTTTTTTAGATTGTCACTAGTGGTTGCTATGTGGTTACTAGATGAATACTATGTGGTTGCTGGAGTGTTGTTATTTGTCTTTCTTTTTTTTTTTTTTTTTTAATCGTGGTTGCTATTTAGTTACAAGGGTGCCACTGGGTGGTTGGTAGGTGTTTAGGAGATGGTTACCTGGTCTACTGTATTGCAGCCGGTGTAGTTAACAAAGTAGGGAGAGTAGTAGGAGGATTACTTGCAGGAGTAGAAATGGGAGCAGAGGGAGGAGGAAGATTACTTGTGCAGGTAATGTGAGCAACTATAGGAATACAAGTAATAAGAGGAGGATTAATCAGGACAAGTTCATGTATTCATCAGCCAGGATTGATTCAGATTTAAGTGTAAAACAGAGCTAAATGACTTGCTACAACAGTACAGACACACAGACACACCCCTTGTACCACAGGCCTACCTCTTTCTGCTGCTCACTTTTCCATGTTTTTTTCTCTTTCTTTCCTGAACATTGGAGGAAAAAGCCTTTTGAAAAGACTGCCAGTTGTTATTTTTTTCTATTCTTTCTCACTAGTCCTATTTTGTTGCCCCTGTTGCAGGTTGCACTATTTGTGCCTGATGCCCATCCCCCCTCCACCACACTCACCTGACTGTGAGTTACACTAAAGGTCAGACTCATAAGATATACAGCTCTGATACTGCATGTTGGAAAAAGTCAGTGTTATTGTTGCCACTTGTGCTGATGGCAAAGTTGGTGAATAGAGAAACTTCAGCGGGTGTCTTTTTGTTGTTTTTGATGATAGTTTGGTGATCCCGAGGATAGATGGACGCTGCCAGTGGTTGACGGCTATGCAGCTGATACCAAAGGCCCCCTGCAAGTTAAACCAGCATCCTGTTGGCCAAGCTAACACACAAAACATGACCAAAGAGGAGTGCTGCCTTTCATATGGGATGTAAATGATGCCAGCCTGATTACAGATGGCCTGAAGTGAATGTGGATTTTATTTATTATCCACAGCAAACAAACATTTATTTTAATTGTATGCAACCATTCCTTTTCCATGTGATCCTCACTGCTGTTATTCACATGTGCGTTAGGCTGGGATCGCACGGCATGGAACGGAAGTGAACGGAGGCTGAAAAAGAAAACACTCAGAAAATCAATGTTGAGTACGGTTTGCCAGGCTAGCGATTGTTCGTGGTTCACTGGTTGTGGAAGTCATATGGAGGTAATTGTGCCAAATAGTGCAAATGTCCTGGCAAAGTTAAGTATCACTTTGAACATATGACTAATTTAGAAAACACCCTATCTACTTATCCAATCACCATTACAGCCCACCCACATGCCTCTCCCGGAGCCCGAAGAAAACATGCATGTGGTATGTTTGGTTAAGTCAAAATAACTAACAGCAGCTGGCTCAGTTTAATCGTTTTTTGTGTGTCAGCACGTGTTGTCATCATTTTGGAGCTTTTGGAATTTGTTGCAATCCAGTCCTTTTTCTCCTATTTTGTGTTCTGTTTGCCAACTGTGCTTCCAATTGTTCTTAAAGGGTGTGAAAAAAACATAAGTGGACATTACAAATTACAAAATTAATTGTGTGTGTGTGTGTGTGTGTGTTTAGTTACAAATTAAACACACACACACACACACACACACACGCACACACAGAGTCACGTATGACAGACCAACTTCTGAAAGCAATAATTGTCAGTATTAGAATGTAGCTGCAGGCAATCGCTTACACCCTTATTCTTGCGCCCTAAAAATGATATAACACTTGACAGCACAACATTTGTTGATCTAAACAGCCCTCTCACTTCAACAAACCACCTGATTCCCAGTGCACATTGTCGTTTGAAGTAGTTGTGCATAGAAGCTGATAAATTCCTGACACAGCCTTACTCGCTATGACTGGTGAAGGCTATATTATTCAGCCATCAATGGTTGCTGTAGGAACTTTCATAAATTCATTTTAACTGTTATAATAAGGCCTATTTCTTACAAAAGTCCCAGTATGCAAACTCGCTCTTTCCTCTGTGAAAATTCTGAGCAAAATCCACGTGTGAGTGCAAAAATGCATTTCCTGTTAAAAGAATAATCTAGGTCAAACACAATGTCTAAATATTACATTAATGATTACACAATGTAAAACACAATGAAAACCATCTCTGAGGAAAAAAAAAATGTCACCGTTGTTTTAGTCTCACTGCTCTCACCTGAGGCCCAGTTGCACTTCTCTTTTTAGCCAGTGGTGTTGAGCAGATGTACAGGGGAACAGCTTGCTGTGGCTGCAGCTGTTGCTAAACCACCACTGAAAACCCGTGTGAGGTAGCACTATATTGCTAAAAGCTTTAATATTTTTTAACTTCAAGTGCTTGGTGGTGCGCTGATTGTCACGAACACGTTAAGCGCTTTGTGTTGTCAGAGATGCGCAGCAGCGTGACCCTTTTCATTGAAATTAATGGGGAGACACTAACACTGTTAAGATGGGCTAATGGTGGCCATGCAGCGCTACGTCATGCTCAAGCAGTTTATTGGCACGTGCTGAATGATTACATAATGAGAAGCCATGCTATATTTATTTGCAAATATGACTAAACTGTATTGGGCAGCAAAATCCTGTGGCTCCAATAATGCAGCACATAGACAGTATAAATAACTTGCAACAAATTAGCAAAATTCAAAACAAATCATATGACCTATGGCTTTAAGAGTGTTTATTAGTGTATTTAATAATTGCCCTGTATCATTTCCTCACTTTGCCTTTTGACTTCATCAGTCTACAGGTCAAATATCCAGGATTTTACCAGATTTGGAGTGGAATTTGAGTTGAGTTGAATTGAGAATTTGCAGTGTCGACTGAAAGAGAGCACAAAGCAGATTAATTAAGGTACTGTATAGCACATTCTAATGGTCAAATGTGCCTCAACATCATTTTTCTCATAACCTCACAGCAGTACATACATGTGCAAAATGTAGACGTTGCATCATGTGTTTCAACTTTGGGTTTGACATCAGCAATACCGATTCATTTTTCGTTTTCATTCCCTGCAGTTTAAGGGAAAATGTGCTTTTATTTTAAAAGGAATGCATGCAGAAATATCACCGTTCTTACGTGGGCTTGATTGTTTGCACGGGTCTTTTACTGGGCTGAACCTTTTAACTACTTCTGAGATCATCTTAATCTGATAAAAATAAATGAAAGTAGCATCAGGTATGGTTTGCTCACCATCACAGAACTTCTAGGATTTTAATGCATTATTTATAAGCAGCAGTGCTTTAGGGATGTCCAAGGGCGTATTCCCCCAGAAAGAAAATTATAGTGACTTTTGAGAGGATGGACACATTTTACAAGGGACTTTGCTTAAAGGCCCCTTACAGCCATTTCATGCCTTTTGCCTGTGTCACATATCCAGTAAAATCAAATGTAAACTTTATGTAAACATCATATGGAATCAAGATTAGTCTTTGGTTAATATTGGGGGTATTAAAGGGATAGTAAACTAAAATATGTGCAGTGATTTCTCATTAAAATTGGTTTAATTTTTGTCATTGAATGTAAACACATGACAAAACTGTGAGAGTTTTTCTGGGGATTAAAAGTAACTTTCACATGTAAGAGTGGAGCGGCCCAATCAGAACATGACCTCAATTTGTATAACCCCCACACTCATTTTACTGACTCTTCAACTGGACGTGTTATTCCTCCACCAGGCTCAACAAACGGTAGAAACAGTAACTGTTGTTCTTGTTAGCACGGCATGCCCATTTTGTGCTGTTCCTGGATATAGATCCACCATTTTACTGAGAATTACTTTACCAATCAAACATTATGTCAGGAGAGGTGAAGGCTAGCAAAACACTTTTATCTGATCATGATAGATGGAGCGCTGTGCCCTCTTTAACTAGTGAAGGTGCAAGATGTGGACTTTAACTCTAGCCTGTTAATAAAAGCCTTGACAGTGTATGTTTTTAGCAAGTGAACTCTACAGCAATACTAACTACGGAAAAAAAACCCAAACAAAGCCAGAAAAACACACAATTGCGAGCATAATGTTGCAGCACTAGTAAGACCTGTTGCTATTTCAGTTCCAACAAGAGGGATGTTTTTCACTTTGCTGGACAATTGGTTGGTCTCACCAGGGTCCAGACAATATTGTTACGCTGCAAGGCGAACTAAAGCCCACCCAACCCTACTGGCATGCATTACCGTAGAAAATATAGCTTCTAAAACTCCATTTTATTACAGTTATTGAGTTATTGAGTTTTAGGAACTCTCAGTTCTTGGTGGATGACGAAGACAGTGCTCAAGAATGATGCTAAATAAGGAAAACAAGTTTTTAACTGGGTTTACCCACCCATCCATTTAGTGCTAACTTACTCAATGACCAGGTCATAGATTTTTTTTAAGCAGGGTGATGGAGAATATCAGATGACCAAGAGCCCTTAAAAAGGTCTGGCAAAGCCTATCCAGGAAGGGAACAGCTGTCCTGTAGTCAGGCCCACTGACACAACTTGCATACTATCTTGGTAGAGCTAATGATCTCAGTGGCAGCAACAAAACTTAGTCATGTTGGAAATAAGACCAGAGTTTACTCGATGTATAAGCAACAGTCATGGAGACAGGGGATGGCAGTTACCTCATCATTTCAGTTAATACACCACTGTTATGCCACATTCATTTTATTGTTTCTCTCACACCTGCGATAAGCAAAATCACATTTGACATTGTATGCCATTTGTCACAGGAAACATAAAGAGTGTGTTGAAATCATAATGCAAAATTATTTCAAATATATATAATTGTTCAAATACAAAGTGAAAATGCATCAGTCTGCTTCACAGTTTTCACATGCATCAATTTTCCCTGAGGTATGGAGAATGGGATTGTTTTGGTGTATGATAATGCCATAAAAACAAAATAAACATGCGCACACAGACACCTGCACGTGCCCACGTACACACTTGCACATTATGGACAGAGAAAGCGAGAGAAAAACAAGATTTAAAATTCACTCATGCACTAAATCATACAGAAACAAACATACAAACACATACACATGCTAACAGACAAACACAAAGACACGCATAAACACACACCCACACACACACACACACACACACACACACGAGGACACGTAGAAACAGATTAAGTCCAAATCAATGGCTGTGGCTGGAATGGGAGAGAGATTTCACCCAGGGTTCTCGTTAAGGTCTGACACATGCGGCAAAGGCTCGAGGGAGTGTTATTACCAGGGTGATGGTTGATAAGACGCTCGTTTCTCCACGGTGCGTCCCGCGGGAAAAATGCATCGTGCAGCCATGGAAACCATAAGGCTAGGTGTTATGCTATAATTGGGCCAGCGTTTTTAACAGTGCAGCTGCACAGCCAGGTATGCCTCTGTCTTCAAATGAGAAATTATAGTGCAGCCACAGCAGAGAAGATGCTACAGATTTTCAAGCACTGTTTTCTCCCTGTGTGTGGCTCTTTTTTGATATCCTCGATCAAACAGGCGTGCTTAGAGTGGCTTTGGCAAAGGATGGATATTTAAAAAAAAAAAAAAAATCAAAGAAATCCACCCAGACAAGTTAGAAGTTAGAGCAAATATATGTCTTGAGCAGAATGAGGGAGCAAAGCTAAAACAATATCAAAGCATACTGTAGGTCATGCATTTTTTTTTTCCTCAAATCTAGATGGAAAAAGCATTTGGAAAGATGGTATAAGATGGAGGAGGAAGACAAGAGGGAGCAGGAGGAGGAGTGGGAGAAGAGGGGAAAGATGGTCGACGGCCAATCCCTGCTCAGTCTCTGTAACTTGGTTGATTACGATCAATTTCCCTGGTATCGATGGCCTCCCTGGCCCTGAGCTACACTCCCTCCTGCACTTTGCATGGTACGTGCTTTGTGTACCATGACACGGCTCACAGTTCACCACGCCCTCCCCAACCCCTGGCTCTTCCCACCTGCAGTCTCCAGATCCTGGCCTTGAGAAATATCAACAGCCGGGTAAACTGTGTTTCAGACGAGGGATATATAGCTCACCATTAGAAAAACACTGATCTTTCAGCTTCTATACGTGCTCCGAGTCAGTTCAATATCTCAGTGAGAGCATCCAGCACTCCTCGCTGATTGCTTTGAATATTTCTGAGTGCGGTAGATATAGAAAGTTTGGGTGGTTACTGCAGCAATATAGGAGGGGGGAGAATTTCCTCTCCTGCGGAGCCAATGGATTGAGCCCTCACTGTCCATCACATTCAGGAATGCTCAGAAAAACTCTGATGCGGTGGACCCTGGTCGTAGTGTAGCGGACTAAAAGAGAAAGCTGTATTTTTTTTTTATTTTTTTTTTGGGTGAATGCGAAACTGTCCTCCCTCCTGCATGTGTGAGGGCGCATCCTGCATCCACTATCTCTGCACACTTGGCACGCTCTATCCGAATTAATTGCATCTCTGCGAGGGAGAAAGCGAGATGGATCGAGAGAGTGGGGAGAGAGAGAGAGGGAGAGAGGTTCAGTCCTTCTGTTGGGCTGGTCTTGCTACAAGGGGAGTCATTTAAAATTCTGCCTCCCATGTGGTTCCTGGTTTCCAGTTTAATGACCCCCCTCTTCTCCCCCTGCTTTTACCCCCTGACTTTCCTGGGCTTTGAGCCGCAAGCTTGGTTTCCCATTGCGGTATGTGCTGATACCCACATTATTTATACATGTACACAAATAAGTAATAGGAAAAAAACAACACTTTTTTTTTTGCCAAAGACATTATGTCCATTAGTGACACAACATCTACAGCCCCTCTCCCTCTCTCTATTTCTTTTCCCCATGTCGTCATTGTCTTCAAACAACTGACCCCCCCCCAACACACACACACCTCCCACAATCAACTGCCACCTCCATCAATGATACAACTCTCTGCCACCACTCCATGCAGTCACTTGCGTGCCAATTATGTGCACCATATATCCTTCCCAGGGAAAATGGATGCTACACCTGTTGTCAAGCTTTGAATCAGGTCTTTACACCAGGCTATACAAAAAAACCCCATAAAGTAACACCTTTTATTTGTGATGTTAGAGATAGTGCTCAAGGCTGAACCATTTTTAACCTTTTGGAATTTCTTGTGTTTGTTGTTTAATAGGTGTGTTTAACATCTAGTATATATGGGGGAAAAAAACAATTAAATAAATAATGAGAACAAAGTGACAGACACATAGACTCATCCTGGGCATTTGCTGGTGTGGGCGCGGGACCTTGCGGTGTGTGTGTGTCTATTTGCATGTAATTGCACATGCATGCAGGTTTTAATTCCACGCCAATCACTTGGCTCCTGTCACTTGCAAAAACTACAGACACAAACCTGTATGACCACTGTGCAAATGGTAACCCTTTGTTTATTCTCCTCGCCTGCAGGCACAAGAGAGATTCCAGTCAGCCAAAAGAAAAAAAAAAAAAAAAAAGCCTCATAGATAGTTAACTGCCGCAATGTTCACCCGCTACAGTGAAGCTTGATAAGAGGCACATTGGAAATTTCCTCACTAGGACAGAGCTGAGGCTTCTTCATGGTGCTCTGCAGGGAGCTCTCTCTCTCTCTCTCTCTCTCTTTCACTCACACACACACACACACACACACACACATAGATATCTGTGTATGTGGGGTGGGGGTGGAGTGGTGTGGGCTGTAGGACAGTCAGCGACGGTCCACAAGGTCAGAGTAGGCAGCGTATATGGTTGTTTTTCTCTGTTTTTTTCCCTCTCTCGGTGGTGGAGCTGTGCGCTGCCTCCCTGGGTCTCTCCTCTATCTGGTCAATACCTCCACGCAGCTTCTGACGATCAATGGAGGGTCAATACCTCTCAGACGCCTGCCTCTTTGTGCTCTCACTGATTTAGCTACCACCTACCCAGGCCATCTTTTTTTTTTTTTTTTTTTTTTTTTTCTC
>OMLB01035503.1:10062-25254 GCA_900302555.1 Myripristis jacobus | reverse complement strand
TTCTCCCTCTCCTTTCTCTCCTTTTTTTATGACCCACTCACTTAAATACGTGGACCTGCTGAAATTAGAGACGCAGTAGTAAATCTGGGATGCAGAGCGCACACTTTTTCTGCCAAACGGCGTAGACCTAGCTCCTCATCAAGCATGCACACGACAGTGGTTCTGCTGTTTCCACTGAAATGTGGCCTATTGTCTGCTGAAATGTCTCTGCTACACTACACCTCTTTCATTCACGGAATTTAAAAAAACAAAAAAACAAAAAAAAACATCCATTCATCCCATGCAAAAACCATCAATCACACTTCACCAGAAAATATCACTGTCCACTACTATAAATACTCAGGCAGCCTGATGATGATATACTTGTACAAGCTTGTCAGTTTAAGGCGGTCTACATTATAAAGACTATCACAGCCTGATTCACCTGTAGATGGGGCTAGATTAAGGCCAAAAGTCCAAACTATGGGAGCTCATATGGAGCTTGCAGCAGTTCATGCAGGACAGTCAGTCATGCATGTCACAGCGGCTATCAGGTGATCCACGTCCGCACGAGCTGCAATCACACAACACGACAGCCTGTTTGTGCTGAGCTGCTCCACACTCACCATACTTGCATTTCACCTGCATTGCTTCTGGTTTCGAGGCTCTCTTCTGTCCATGCTTTCTGCGACAGAATGATAAAATTAAATGTCTCTTGAGACTTGTTCAGTATAACCTTTGAGGACTTGTAAGTGGCCCCTCCTATCTCTTTAGCATGCCTGCTTGAATTTTGCCACAGTGAAGCCTTGAAAAGTAGGGCCTTCACGTGTAGCTGAAGTAGTATTTGATGCATTAGATGGTTTCATTTCCATTACAGGAGCGACACAAGACAGAAGAAGCTTATTCATATATTGTCAAAAAAGGTAAATGAGCTACATTTGAATGGAGGACTGATTGAGTCACACCATCACAGATGCAGAAGAAGTGGGGAGGGAATGTGTTTAACTTCACTGGCCTACTAACAAACAATTCCTGAAACTGTCTCAATGCCTTGGCCATGTTGTTTAAAGAAATATGTCCCAGAATATCTTTAAAAGAAATCATTAGCACTGTCTGGTGGTGCTGGTATTAGACTTGAATTACTGAAGAATGATAGCAGCATAACATCTGCTGTTACTCTATTATTAGGCTACCAGTTTCCCCCCATGGATCAACAAAACAAATTATGAGCTTCATACCAAAAGAAACATTTAAAAAAGAAAGAAAGAAGCCCCATTTACTCTTCATCAACACGTGAATAACAAACAGGAGAAACACAGTAAAACAGATTTGTTCACTCTAATTTGACATTCAAACTCAAGTCCAATCTTGGAGCTGCTTCACAAATATTTATCAACCTATCAACTTCAAATCCGGTTGCAGGCTGAGTCGCCTACTAAGTGCTGGTGTGAACAAACTGAAATAGCAAGCACACACACACACATGATGCACACATACACATGCATGCACACACACACGTGCATGCACACACACAATGCTGCGTTCAAGGGCTGCTATATCAGCAAGACCAAGGCAACTGCTACTTTACAAATCAATGTGTAATCATATACTGTCAATATGTCCTACAATAAAATATTGTTTTGCATTGGACTATTTGTGGAATTCAATCAATGGCCTGCATATTTCATTGTCATGCCTGTGCCATGAAGCCATAGAGCTACATCTTCAGGAACCGATTAATGAGATTTTATCAGGATAATGATGCATCTGTTGTGTGCAGTCACAACTGAGTTAAACGTATACATAAAAGATGTAAAAGGGGTAATGTATGGAAGTGTATTGCTGCCATGCCAGAAAAAAAGGTTAGTATCACATTATAATATGCAATGTTTATTGTTATAACAGAATGTTTTTGTGTATTATGGCACAAACTTTAACATTATAGCAACTTTTCTTGTTATAAGAATGAGATTAAAATGAGATATGTTGGTCTTGTATGGACCCCCGTGACTTCTACTCCTGTCCTCCTCTCAATGGACTGGTCATTACCACGGCCCAAAACATTTATCCAATGTATCCCTCCATGTTTTGCACCGTTTCCACTGACCCTCGGACTCATTCTTCCTACTGTACAACCACATACGTTTTATAATCCTTCTTTGTTTAGGCCTACGCATATCACATTGTCCCCCCCATCGTACTCAATAATAGCAGAATCTTGCTATGTCTCAGCACAGTGTAATGAGCCATTCCTCAATTTATCAGTTCTCCTTATCCATTCTAGTTTCCTCATACCCTGGTGTGCACCTTTCATCAGTATACAGCTAGATATATCTGCATGGCTGTATAGTGATGAAAGCCTGTATACAGGCTGTGTAACACAGTACTCATTGTTTACTTTTTCGGTTGCTAGTACTCCCATATGCCCCTTATGTACAGACAGACACGGAGCACAGCACTCATTGCACTGGGTTTATAAAAAAGGCTATTATTGATTTTGAATATTTTTATTTACTTTATCTTGCTGTGTTCTTTTCACTGTTTGCTTAATTCTTTAGCTAATAAATCTTGCAGCTGGGTCTTAATTGTTTGAGTGAAACAGCTAAAATCCACAGTGCTCGACTAGTTAATTACAAATGTAACAGTCTAATAAAAAATGCATGATGCATAATACAGAATTAGGAGAGGTATGCATCTCACCCACTGAGACTGATTCGATATGCATCTCGATACATGATCAGCGATATGATGCATTTAGATACATGTTAAAAAGCCTGATTCAGTAGGCCTACGATGTGATTCATCTCTGTCTCAATGCAACACAATGCGGTTTGCTACAATGCAATGCTACACTGTAAATCTTTTTAATTCTACTAATGCTACAGTTCTGCTATTAGATGCAAGAAAAAATCCTGATAGACTTACTAAATCCAGTAACAGGAGATGGTGTTAATATCTTATTAGGAATCTCATTTGTAAATTAGATACTATAAATGAGAATCTGTAAGCCGATACTTGAAAACTGTTTCTAACACATTTTTGCAGTGAGATATGATGATACTGTTTCACATTAAGAGTGCTGTGGTTTTGATAACAGAATTTGACTGTGCAGAAGAAGTGGGGTGTGGAGGAACATTTTGATGAACATCTCCCTTTTGTCTTATAAAACCCTGGTCCTGCAACACTTTGGGCCCTATCTTGCGTCCCTAAACCCGTTATTTGGGGATTTAGCATTGCGTAAGAGGTGTTCCCCCGCAAAAGTTGCTATCTTACGCACCTGCCGTTATCCCAAAAACACTTGCACTACCCGCTATATTATGCATAGGAGTGGTTTGGGCGTTATACCAGTTAAACCAATCAGTGTGCCAGGTGCCATTGCCTTTAAGAGCAGGATGCGCTATCCTAAATCCACAAACCGAAACCCAAGTGGACGCGCATTGAAGCTGCCAGGGCACGCTCTTGTAACAGCCCAAATGGGATCTGCTTTCCCTAAAGTGTGTGCGCAAGATAGAAATTGTAGGGAAAGCGCATCAAACACGCCCACAGACACACCTCCAGGCGCAAATAACGGAGTCGGCATAATGGATAGCGGGTAGCGTGGGGGCAAGATACCGTTTAGGGATAGCGGAAGCTGCTAAATGCGCAATTCACGGGTAGCGGGTGGTGGCAATGGGTAGTGGGTGGCGCGAGATAGGGCCCTCTATGTCATATTTACAAATTATTTTACAAATATGGCTGGGTACTGAGGTAACCAGTCAATTTTCCAGGCCGTAATTTAAAATAGGTGTGCCTTTATGCAGGGTTATAGTTATCCAAGACCAATTCTCAAATTTACAATTTTTAATGCATTCCACATTGTTTGACACTGTGTGCATAAAAAGTAACAATTCTGATTTATCAAAGCTGTGCAGATTGATTTTACGAATGCAACTGAAGGTGGATACAAACATTTAGCACCTTACAACTGATTATGTGAATCCACCTGAATGTGTATTAAAATACATATTCAACTGCCAACCAGAAATCACAAGTTTCAGTTATTATAATAACTCCTTGTGCCTGCTTTACTATAGCAAAAACAGCTTATTTAACCCTGAATTGCACGTGATATTTGCCACTCTGTGAATCAAGCAAGTTTTAATTTAGGCGCAAAGCTGTTCAAGTCTAAATCTAAAGAGGCCGGCAGTACAATTTATTTCAGTTATGCTTGTAAA
The DNA here is from genome assembly GCA_900302555.1 of Myripristis jacobus. Classification (NCBI taxonomy): domain Eukaryota; kingdom Metazoa; phylum Chordata; class Actinopteri; order Holocentriformes; family Holocentridae; genus Myripristis; species Myripristis jacobus. The sequence goes on along the minus strand of OMLB01035503.1, from coordinate 21,061 downwards.
TATGAGGAAAAGTGTCGCAGGGCAAATAAAACCCAAACCTATTCCACTGTTGTGCTTTATGAATGTTTGGTGGGGGTCATGTCACTCACCGGTGTCAATCTTCAGCTCTCAGATGAAATATTTATTTGGTCACATATAAAGTAAGGCAGCGCTGGGCTCATTCTGACAGAGATCCTGCGAGAGCCGCACCTTGCACATTAAGCCGAGCGCATCTCGATGCTTAAGTGAATCATCACACCACATCGTCACACTACATAAGCAGCCTTTCGTTATTTACTGTTACATGCTTTAACGTGCCCATCCAGCATGTCACTGACTCTCTAAGGTGAGAGGTTTGTTGTTGAGGACCAAAGCAGTGGAAACATGTCTTGTGTTTTAGCTGGTGTCAGCCATTTAAAGTTAAATGCTGTCTCCACTAATGTTGAGCTCAAGTTGGTTTGGAGCATGCAAAGGGTTATGTTAATGTCAGATTTCAGCTTAGTTTTGACAGTTGTCTAAGTGTTCGCGCAACGCAGCAGGGCACAGATTCAAATGTTCACAGTTCCTTTGGTAATTTCTGCTTTTAGTCTTAAGCACAACATATCTGTAGTTCTCAAGCAACTGTGACACATTTTACGGGCCCACTGACTTGTCACAATGCAAAGAGCTATAATCACCGTTTTATCCTGTAACAGCAAAATGACCACGGCACACAATGTAATGATCGCTAAACTCCAAGTTCTGTGAATGCAGCTAAGTTGGTGGTCCAACGTGCATCAAGTGGTGCGTGAAACCACCACCATTTCCTCATGTGCGTATGCAGTGATTGACAGACTGTAATGTAATGTGTACAGTAAAGCCGCCCAGTTCTTCCCCACTGAAATAACGATGAATTAACTTTGACACAGCCAAATTTAGGCTTCATGTTTAACGATATGATCTTTTGAGTGACAGGGGATCTTTTGAGGAGAGGGTGAACACAAGAAAAGCTTGACTGCAACAGTGACTTATCAAAAAGCATGAACCTGATGCCCCTAACTCCCCATAAGACACCAGTGGATGAAAACCTGTAGGCCAGCTGGAGGAAAGTTACACTGCACTGAAGATTTTTTCATTCATCAAATTGTGCATGCCTGGGTGTTGTGGCACTGAAGGAGCTGATTGCTAAGTCTCTGATCCTTTGAATCATTTGTGTTGAGTAGTCCTCTGCAAAAGAAGCTTTGCAGAATAACAAACAATGTTTCTAAGAGGAAGAACATTTGCAGGAACAATATTAGGTATTTATAGTCATGACTATAAGTGGATTATATTCTACTGAACAAATAATGAAAGGTTTCCATTGGTCATGATGATGTTTAGCTACATGTAAATCCAGATAATGACTTCTACAAATATCAATATATGCAGCCAATACAGTTAGTGGTGGTATTGCTCATACTGGCCAGTGTTTCTCTCTTAGGTTTCACCACCTACTAAAAGGACAGGGGACAGTGACACTGAAGCATTACTGGGAATCTCTGATTATCTCACCAGGCAACCTCTAAACTACCGCCTCCTCCTCCCAAACGATGCTTGACCTCATACCTGCTTGCTACTGGTAACTTTATCCAACATGGTGGTAAAAAAAAACCCAACAAAAACAAAATAAAACAAAACAAAAAACTGGTGTCAGTGATGAGATGTTGAACTGGATGTGTCAAATTAACTTCATTTCTACAACAACACCACAATGAAGAGCATAAGCGTGCCTCAAAGGTGACCGAACGTCCACTGAAACCCACAAGCCCACCTGGTAATACTAGTTGGCTAAAGAAAACATTTGCTGGATTTCTTTGTCTGCCTTTCTTCCCCCTCAGGCAGGGGTGGATTCACAAAAGGTTTGCAACGGTTTGTGGTCGTTAAACTACCACCAAACACAGAAAAACAAAGTGTGGTTCATCAACTACCCGCAGTGGGTGGAAAGCACACAATTGTCCAGGCAATAGCAACACAGTGCGCCATCGCTTCTCATGCATATTTTAATTAAGCGATCCATATGCATTTCAGCACAAAATTGACCCCTTTCTATGCAAATGAAGCTCATTATAGGGTGTGTCCAATTCACAAAGATCATTGCTTACTGCCACTTGCAATTAGGGTTGAAATTTTAAGACCTCCTGAAAGTTGGCAATAATGGAAGTTAAAAGGGATTAGATGCGCACATTTTCCAATCACTATGGCAACTGTGGTTGTCGCAAGGTGAAGCCATCACCAATCTCCCAAGCATGCTAGAGAGGGTAATCCAGCAATTGCCAATAATATGATTAAACCAATAGTTTGTTCAAGATGTTTACATGTTTGCATAAACCAGCATCTCCTCATTATACTCCTGTTTACATGACTTACATATTTATTTTGACTATAAAATTGCAGCAATTTGAGTTTTTCTAAAAAACAACGTGTCCTGTCCCCTCACTATCAAGTGTTCATCACAGCTATAGGGCTATCGCTGGTGTAATTACAAAATGCCATGCTTCAGGTTTTATTTTTGGAAGACTATCAGCTTCATGCTACCGGCAGCTTGCTGTTTTTGGATAAGCATACAGAGAGACAACTGCTGGAAATGGATGGTCCTGGGTTCAGTTTTGCAGAATGAAAAGAGAACTGAAGAATGGGTCTGTATGAACGACTGCATCCAGTGCCTCCCCCAGGATGTCACCGTTCTGCTCCTGGACCCACTGATGACAGTGGCAGCTGCACTGTATAAAATTACAAACTCTGTGGATTACTGAGCTTTAACCAACAGTAACGGCTGTACAAAGTATCAAAAGCAAGCTAGCATACCTATTTTACAAGAGCCTGGTGCTACTGGTGCAATATATGATAATACTGGTGAGAATCATCCCTTCATGCAGCCCAGAACAGACCAAATTTAATTTCTTCTTCCACATAACATGAAGAGCTGGGCACAGCTTTGCCTCTTTGATAACTGCAATCATTGTTTCTTCAGTAAATTGGATGTTGCAGCAGTGCAGACTGCATGCACAATTGAAGCGCAAAAAATGACGCTATTAGCAATCACTATTCATTCTTTGTACATTTAACCCTCAGTGTTTTCTCCTGCAATGGCACAGTGCTGAAGCTCAGAAGCAGAGAGATCTGGTGATGAATTTTAGAAGTGAGGGTGTCAAAATGTATAGCTATCTCCACTAGGCAACAGCCTAGAGTGGATCGTACGTTTAGTCATGTGTATCTGTCTCTTTGTGCGTATTTGTCTGCAACTAATCTCACATACTACTGGGCTTATCATCCTGATATTTTTGTGCACAGTTAGGATGTATGATCAAGGACCTCTTGTGGTTGCGGTGATTCAAAACCTCTGAAATATCTGTTTTAAATGGCAAATTTGCTGATACTCTTAGGTCGTCATTAGGCACCACAAGTGATCAACAACTGCCTCAGTTTGGAATATTTTTTTCTCATTTCTTTCTGCTATGGACAGTCAATCATGTCTTGTTGCCACAGATTAAAGTGTGGTTACAATTGTATCTTCTTGCCACAGTTTCAAAAGTTAATGGCACATTAATTGGAGGACTCTTTTGTTGGCATTTTAACTTTGAAGTTGACATCACTGTTCTTTTGGAAATGTTCCTGCCCTGATTTGCATGCCAAGGTAAAACATAAAATTCTTGCTTGTATTCATTCAATATCATTACAGCATTGCGGTCATTTGAAAACATTCAGTGTCAGCCAGCTGCTGGGATGCCTTTGTCATTTACCTTACACACTGGACACACAGCCTGGCCTGCAGTTCCTGTTCGCCACCCACATGCCCCCAGACATGCCTGGCAGAGATCTGCACTGTACTAAGTGAGCACTCTTCTAGTTAATGAACTTTTGTCTTTTGCTTTGCTATTCTGCTGGCCCTGTTGTAGATTTTACTTTGTTGAAACTTAATCTGGATCGCTGGGAGAGAATACTGGTGTCATTTAGAGTTGTGGTCCATTTACTACGGTCTGCCTATCTATTTACATTTCCACCAATTATTTTCAGTGCTTGCCATATGTAATTAGGACATCAGATTTTGTAACATTCATGTGTTTATTTATTTATTTATTTATTTTCCACACTTGTCTTTGCATTGTGTCTACTGTATCAAACCTACCTGGAAAATAACAGCTGTCCCAGCTTACAAAGACACTCTGAATAACAAAAGACATGGATGTGACAGTAAAGTTAATAGTATTTTGGGGGGATTTCTTCCTGGAGGAAACTGCAATTTGTTCCTGTGGGTGTCAGGTGATTGACAGTAAGCAGAGCGTAACGTAATGTGTGCACTGATATGAAAACACTCAACCTGGGCGCAGTGAAACTGATAAAACAGAAATTTTGACAAAACCAAATTAAGGCGTCTTGTTTACTGTGATGGATTATCTGGCTTGGACAATTTGTCTCTGGAAGTTGTTTTTCATACTGTACAAAAATGGATGGCAACAAATGGCTTCTTCTGACACCGACTTTGTGCCGACACCACCAGGAATGAAGAAGCATATGAAGGAGATGGGCAGCCAAAATGATTTGCATAAACAGGGGGAAAAAAACTGGTATTATCCTTTGTAAACTAGCTTTTTGTTTTTTGATTTTTTTTTCTGGTGAACCTATAGATCCAGACCTATCTGGATCTTTACAATTTCTTACTATTGTGATAGATTTGCCTAGGATTTAACTAAGATTTTACATGAAAAGTAGAAATCATAGGTATGGACAAGAAAAGCTGGTTTGATGCTCTTTACTGGAACAGATATTTGTCAAGATTATGTGCTCAAAAGACACCTCAGTGATGGTGGAACCAGGTCTGTTGTCCACATAAGCAAAACATCAGGTGATAAACAATTTTCAGTCTGAGAAAGTATCTCAGTCCAAAATGATGTTGTACTTTTTATATCTCAACAGCTGAAAAACATCCCCTCTCCCAAAGTGACTGATGTTTTTGAGGCTCCTGTGGAGCCCAGTGACATTATGGTAATTGTTATTACCGAGGTTGGAGTGCGTGCGTGACTGACGCCATTAGAGAAAGTGCAATTACAGTAGGCTTTGGTGACCTTGCTGACTAGTGGAGGTCAGGGTTTCTCATTAGAGTGTGGTGGAAGGCAGCCCAGTGTCTCCACTGTGCCAATCAATAAGAGCATAGCTCGGTCTGCGCTAATCATAGCTTTGACGCAGCCTCACGCCCTGCCACCCCCCATCACCCCACAGCCCTACACTACATTCCCACTACCCTCTCTCTGTCCCACCTCTTAGCTCCCTTATTACCAGAGAACCAGCATTTCAGCTGCTTTACCACAGCACCAAATCACAGAACTGATTTAAGCACACACCATGTATACAGATAGATAATACGTGCAAGTATGCATCCAAGCATGTACATACTGGGATGTTATGGAGATCTTTACAGAGGAAAAACCTCAGTAATATTTGAAACATGCATTGTTGTAATAAACCACCCTAATAGGTTCAAGCTGAAGTTAAGCATATCATTTGCAAATAACGTCTAAACACCACTACATACGATACCATGTGTGGTGTAAATCTTCAGATACATTGCATCACTGCAGCAGACTCAGCTGAAGCGAACACCAGTGTGTCATTGGATTTTATTGTTTAATCTTACAAGTAGTTCATATAGTATATGGTAATTCTTGAGAAAATTTCTATCTGTTGATCAGTATTTTATTGAGCATTTAGGCAAGTATGAAATTAAAAACCTTTATGGAATTTAGTACTGTGTAATGGCTTTAGAAAGTATTTCCTTCTGCAGTCAGCATCTAGTTAATAAATTGTACAGGTATGTATTACATGACAACCTGTAAAAATGGATGGATTTGTACTTTGGTTGCGATATCATAGTAAGTGATATATGAAAATATGAACAAACTTGATAAAACCTGGAGGTGAGAAGTGTCGTTCGATCCAATATATTTTATAATATAGGTATTTTATTACTGAAGAAACAATAAAGAGGTGAAAATATACAACAGGTCTTTTTTAAGGTGTGGTACAATGCTTTTATTTTTGCATGAAAAAAATATCTAACTTGATTTAAAAAAAAAAAAAATGGAATCCATAACAATTTAAGGCTCTCTGGGTAATTTCACTGGTTATCAATGATTGGTTATGGTTATGATCAAAACTGTGCTGCTCTTCCAACCTTGCAGGCTTTTGATACAGATGATAATTTCCTGCTATTACACAGGGTTTCATTCATTTTTTTCTAAATCAAATGGCCCATGGCTGGTTTTATAACAAAGTGTCAGATCAATTTCAATGTGCAGTACTGGGTGATGTACAGTACTTTCATACATTTTTGAAGATATGGTGGCTGAGGAATTCTCCAAAGGTCAATATGGGTACCCTGATGCCTTGCTTGACCAGCATCCTGAAAATGAACCTTAGCCTTTCTGTGTGGAAAGGAAGTTTGTTTCCCTATGTTGCATAGACTGATAGATAGCCAGATGGATAGACGGACAAATCAAATCTCAATTGTTATCAAAATGCACTCTTCTGAATAAATAATTAGTAAATAAATAAAGTTGTTATTCACTCTCAAGGACAAGACCATATGTTACTTTTTTTATCAGTGAAAAAACATCCAGATATTTTTTGTTCTATTAATCATTTTACAACAATAAGCATTACTTTTTTCAAAGCGTCAGTTTTTGAACTGAAATGCCACATCAAGCAAGTGAGAGAAAACTGCTACCTGCTTACCACACCAATACTACTTTTTGTATTTCTTTGCTAATTCCAAGAAAAGGAAAATCACTTTCATCTCTATAACATCACTCAACAAGGCAACAGGACTTAAAGTAAGGTATTTCTCCAGTTGGACCAACTAGGTTCAACCACAATACACTGCAGGGGGTTGTCAAGGTTCAGGTGCTAGACCAAGCGAACTACTCAACAAATTGTAAAGATTCTCCAGTCATTTATTCTGGCTGCAGTGAAATGTCAAGGTGATCAGGAGTTGAAAGAAGTCTTAAAACTGTGGAGGTTTTCAGATGTCCTTTGAAAACCTCCACTCCTAAAGAAGTCTTAAAACTTTCAGAGGACATCTGAAAACCACCACTCCATAGTCCTTGTCAACCTATCCTGACGCTTGGTATCAAAGGAAAGATGTCTTTCAGCATTGGTGCCTACCCTTATTTCACCCTCCTACGTTTCATTGTAGGAGGGTGAAAGGTTGTTCTGACCACAAAGAAAAGGTAACTCAACTGATCAGCAAAGAGGGTGATTGCAAAAGATGAGTTACAATGTTGTGGGTCACCAGTGACTAAGGTCACGGCAAGGTGGTGGAATCAGTTTTATATTGGTGTTACGTTCAAGGCAAGGTAAGAAACGTGATTCTTGACTACTTCATTGGTTCCAATCTGAAAGTCACATCTGGAATGACTGTGTAGCATCAGTCGGTGAAGAGGATAATAATGTGCTATTTCAGTAATCCTCTTTGCCCTGGTCTTAAAAACGGATAAAGTACGCAGGGTTATATACCTAGACACCCTCACATTTTCTGGTAGCCCCTTTCACAGATGAAACTGGCAATGACAACTATAGTTCCAGGTTGGAGATGGGCATGAATGTTCTTCAAGCCAGCAAAATCCACGTTCCTGGTATTCTGATTTCATCCATCACAAAAAATATCAAATTCTTAGGCAAGAGCTTTGATGATATAAAAGACCATTCAGGTGACTAGTCAAGATGTTCAAGTTGCCAGCAGTAACAAATGAGGCCTGCCAAAAAAGGGGAGAAAAGAACCAAATTTGCCAGAATTATGTCGTTCCCATTAGTCTTGAAGTCCCACTGTGTCTTACAAAGGGCATCAGTCAATACCATGCAGATAGCTGGGCCCACCACTAAGCCTCATCAACACTGTTCTTTTGCCCATTGCAGAAGAACAAGCTGAAGCTCCTTATTTGTGTAGTGCTGTCAAATACATGTTGGTATTCAGGGAATACAGCACTCTAAAAACTCTCTGGCTGGCACTGAAGTGAGGACCGGGAGGAAGACGGAGGAACCAGATGCGGCAAGTTGAGTTCGAGCTGGGATGCCCACAGGATAGTGATGATAAAGCAACAAGATGCACAAACAAGATTAGAGCAGCTGAAAGCTTTTGTGCACAAATGTGAGTCTGTCACTTCTTGACTACAGGTGTGTAAATTCCAACAAGAAATACTCAAAAGACCATGGAAAAAGAGTCACAAGAACTTAGGAAGATGTGATTGAAATATTTTTCAAAGACTGTACAACACTTTTCACTGGAGCACTTTTAACTTTGCAATTTGAAGATCATTATGGGTCATTAAGTTAAACAATGTTTTTTTCCAGTCCCTCAGATTTTTTTTTTTTTTTCCTATTTTCAGATTATTTGTGTGTTCACTCAAGATCATAGCAGGTACTGACCATCTCTCAGCTTCTTTTCAGGAAGTAAATGTCAGTGTACATATAATTCTTTATAATGGTTTATATTGTCCTTCCCAGCCTGTCCAATCTCTTGTGCTGGCTCGAAGGTGAGTCGTCATCCTGTTCCTTGGGCCTCCATAGTCAAACACATCTTTCTGTTGCTTTAACACACCAGAAGTGGGGCAGTATTAAGGGTGGCATGATGAGATGCTGATGGCTATAGCAGACACCATCTGCAGAGGTAACACCCAAGGCAAGCCTTTCTGTCCAGCAAAGCACAATTTTATTTTCACAAAATCTGTGTACAGAGTGGTGCATCCTACTGAGTTGTTACTGAGTACTGAATCATTATGTCATGATCACATGTCTCATTACTGACCAAGTGTGTGCCTGCCCTTAAGTTAAGGGGTCCAACAACTCAGTATGCATTTAGTTCCTCATTTGTTCCCTAGTATCTTTTGCTGGGTTGGTAAGGATTCAAACTGTGGCAGCCGCTGGATTAAGACATCATCGGTAAATGGTTTCGGTATTTGTGATAGCACAGGCTTTTATTGTCATAGCTGCTGGCTAGCTAGAAGTTGTGTTGTAGCTGCTGCCTTGTTGGTTACTGTATTCATGTGTGGCCTGCCAGCTCCACTCCATGGTTTGGCATGCAAACATGTTTTTTTGTCATGTGTGGGGGCTGATTATGTGTGGCTTAATTGTGTAACTAACATTATATGGCTGTGTGGCTTTATGCGGTTGTACAGAAACCCATCATCAGTGACTGTAAAACTGTATATTCATTTGGTTTCTGTAATATTTATCTGACATATCCTTGGTTGCATGCCCCGTTGCACTCTCCCTTCTGCAATGAGCCACTGGCTCTGTGCCTGTGCTCACACCGGTCTTTGACTCATCAATAATATTTGATGTTGTTATTTGTCAGTAAGGTACCTCATGTTGATCTACAAACTAACCAATCCTTATTAACTGACAGCATTCAAGATCTTAAAGGAAAAATCCGCCTTAAACACATTAGCACCGTTTAAAAACAGGGAGTTGTGGTTTACATTCCGTTCCTGGTGTTTTGTTGTTTGGCTTTGTTTTTTACTATTCCATACCCTGTGGAAAGATACCAGCTACAGCACAGCACAGCTAAAATGGCTTTTAAGGGGAAAAAAGTCAACAATCTAAAGTAAAAACTGTATGGTTTCAGTGTCAAAGAGCTAGGGCTCCTTTCCAGATTCAGCAATGAACATGCAGGGAGAAATCCAGCATAGAGGTGGGAGAGCATACCTCGATCTTTTTGTGATCTCCTAATGATTTCAAAGCATTAAATGGTCAATATTATTTTTTTTCACTTATAGACGAGTTGAATTTTCCAGCACTAATCTGATTTGCTGTCCTGTAGGTAAGGTCTCCAGCCCTGGGAGTGATGTAAATGAAATATGAGCTCTGGGTGAATAAGGTCAAAAGTACATAGGCTAGTGGTGAGGGCCCTGATCATGGATCACTGAATCAGGGCTGAGCGTTTTGGAAAATAAGCTATTACTGCTCTATATCTATATCAATCTATCTGTATCTATCTATCTATATCTAGACATAGATATAGATATAGGTACAGCTATATTTGGCAAGCTTAGTAATTGTCATCCATTTACATCTGTATATTAGGATAGTTCATTTTGGATGAGCCAGCAAACTTAGCTTTAGCAAATGGCAACTGTTGCTTAATTGTAAGTCTTGCGTACTTGTACCAGCAAACAGCTAAGCAGTGTTTCTTACTTAATGAATGGGAACCAAATGGAAAGGTAAGTAAACCAAAGAGTTTGGGCATATACTGCACATCATACAAAACAAACTCATAATTCATTCCATGGCTATCCCAAGGAATCTCAGCAATTGTCAAGTCCACCTTTACTTTGGGGTTTTCCCACCTGTTAATGCACAAAAGTCCTTGTATGCTGAGGAGCTGATAATGCCTTGGCGTAGTGATTGTGTGTAGTGGTGTGCTCTGTCCAGGGTGGTGTGAGGTATGCAGTGTGGCTTGGGGGCAAACGCAGTCAGACAGACAGGCTGTGAGCCAGTTGTCCACAGAGACCGAGGGGGAGGGGTGGCCGGCCGGAGGGCTCCAGCTCTGCCACAGCTCTTTCCGCACTGTTTGCACTCCAGTGGTTTAGTCACCAGCCGCGCCTATTAAATCAAGGGCCCCCTTCGACAAAGACTGCCAATTATGCCCAGATGAGATGCAACCCCCCCCTCCACACACTCTTTTCTTGTCCCCACCCTGGTTTTGTCCCTCTCTCCTCTGTTTTATCTTGCCTTTACCTTTCACTCTCTCACTCTCTCTTTCTCTCCCTCTCTCTCTGTCTCTCTCTCTGACTTATTTTTCCAGGATATCATCCAGTGGGAAAACACCATGTCATATCGCTCCTCAGCTCCTGGTATCTGTACAACTAACGCGGCCCTTGTGAGGAATGAAGGAAGACCCTTACATGTGTTTTGTTTTGACGTTGGCAGCTGTAATTGCAGCTAAGGCCTAAAACTACCATCCCATGGCTAATCTGGCCACTTGCCTCTTGTCTGTAGCTTCCCCACCACC
>OMLB01035502.1:0-10310 GCA_900302555.1 Myripristis jacobus | reverse complement strand
TGTAGAGGTGTGTAGTTATGTTCCTCTGTGTGTGTGTGTGTGTGTGTCTGTGTCTGTGGATAGATTTGTGTGCACCAGTGAGCGAGTAGGGCATTGCAGGAGACCAGCCAGACGAAGCACAGCTTGCAACAGGTTTCACTCCTCTCACCTTTGTACCGCTGTATTTACTCTCAACCGATTGTTGACACAGTTAGACGACTGAGCAGAAGCAGCAGGATCTATATCAGATCCGGTACTGGATGGAAATTTTTCTCTAGCAGCAGAGAGTATGACATTAAATTGAGTCTGGCCCCATGGGGTCAGTGTATATGACTTTGTGCGTATGGCAGGTGGGGTACAGGAGTGGCATGTATTTGTGTCTGGTGTGGTCTCTTCCATATTGAATTGTCTTTCTGGCTCCGGGCAAAACCAGAGAGGAAAAAGACAAAGAGATGTCAGTGGGGATTGAGGGTCAGTGAGAGAAAATAAAAGACAGGGAATAGCAGATAAAAGGAGCGAGGAAGCAAGAGTGAGGTGACATTGATAGTAATTGGAGGACAGAGAGCTAAAGCCTTAGGGAGCCTCCTCTCCTACGTGCTGCTATTACTCACAAAAAATGGTGTGAAAGTGGCAGGTAAACATGGCATCTCGCCAAAACCCGTGTTTACTGTTACTCATAAATGATGAAAGTTTACTGAAAAACAAACAGAACAGACAGTTGGGCAAAAGCTGCACAAAAAAAAACCACAGGGCCAAGGTAAATTTGTGTATTGTTGCCCTTATACCTCCAATAAATGTAGATGCAACCCACTTTCTAATTGCTTTCCAAAGTTGGCAGCAATATACTGTGCCATACTGTTGGAGGTCAGGGGATAATTCATTCGAGGGCAAAAAAATATTGGCTCAGATATGATTTCTCCTCTGATTTATTCTATACGGCCTCCTTCTAATCCACAGACAGGAAGAGAGAGAGATCTATCAATAATTCACAGCTATTGTTCCCTCCTGGACCGCCTGCCTGTTTTTATATTAAATGTTGAATTATTAACAGTGTATGAGATTGGAAATATGGTGACTCTTCCCTCTCATACTCATGAGTCTTCAAAAAGTGTCCCTGTTAGTGGCAACTACAGTTCAGCCCAAAACCCAAAGCCCAAAGTAGGCAGAAAACACAGTTAAGTAGAGGGAAAACGAAAGTAAATTATTGTGGTTCCGTGGTGGAGGTTTGACAGTAAAACGCCCTTGTAGTGACTTTGGTGTGTTGTTGTCCCAAGACGAATTAGGAAACAGGAACAGTAGCTGTTGGCACACACTTTTGCTGCCCACACACACACACACACGCACATGCACACACACACACTAGAGCACCAACGGCGTCCTCTGTTAAGCAGCTGCATTCATTCACTGTCTCCTCTGCCACTGAGAGTGAAGTCGCCGCGTCGACCATGTTAGCATTCTTGATTCTCAGCACTTCCTCTTAACCATCCCTGCTGCCATATGCTGGCCGGAGGGAATATGCATATTTCATATTCTCCTCAACATGTGGCTAATGTATTCATGATGTGTGTTAATAATAACCAATTACTTCAGTGCTGTCGGGCCTGTCTAACTGTTACGGCCGAGTCCTTTGTGTACACTGCTTTTTCCTGCATACTTTTGCCTGATGGTCTGTTTGCCCGAACGCCTGTGTATCTATGAAATTGCTTAGTGGATGTGGGACGGAGGCCTTTTATATGCCAACAAGGGAGAATTTTTCAAATACCGACACGATTTTGAAATCCTGAAATGCAGGTTTTGCTGCATATTTCCCTCCGTGGCTATCATGGTAAGAAATTAGTCCTTGATTTAATAGCTGCTCCATTGCAGGAGCGAGCCTCTCTTTAGTGGCTTTTCAGTAGAAACAACAGTTTGTTTCTGTTTTGCATTTGCTCCTCGGGGCAAACTGCACGGCTTCTTCTTGACAAGTGCCATCTGATAATTAGGCCTCATAATCACCCTATTAGTATGCAGCTCAATTGAGCAGAGAACAGCTTATTGTTCCCCTGGCATGAGCAGCATCCCATTTGTGAGGGGATTATTGTAAATTTCTTGGTCGGGTTTTTATGAAAATGAATTTTGTGCATAATGACTGAAATCGTTCAATTGTTAATCTTGGGAGGATTTGTTTTCAGTGTTGCCAGGCAAAATTGGAGGCTTTGATGAATTAAATGCTCAGGAGCAGAAAATAGTTAGGAATGATTGATGACAGGTTTTTTTAGGGGGTACACTGCATCATAGTCCTGCATCATAAAGTTGTTTTCGCTGCAGGACTGTAACCCTGTTTTGGTGTTTCTTTTCTACCGACACAGACAACAGAACTGAACTTCCTCCTTCAAAGTTACCATGGCACCAAGAAAGGGACCAGAATCACTTGAGCTCTGTTTTGTTCCTGTGACATTCAAGACCCAAGCGCTATAAACCCAGAACTGAGAGTTGGGGTGTTAGGTTGAATTTTAATACCGTCTTGTGAAAGCATTCTGATACCAGAAGAGAAAACAAACAAACAGCCGCTGGGAAAGGAAGTCAGGGATGAATCACGGTGGGAATTTGTTTACTGAGCACCTTTAAAATGCAACTAGCTGAGGAAGTGAGGGAATGTGCATAATACCATGCGTCTGTGCATATTTGATAGGTGAGAATTCCTAAAATACCCACAGAAAGAGAGTATTTATGCATGTATACTATTTATACCTGCATATAATCTCAACAGCCTCATTCCACCTACTTGCTGAGTCACAGTTCTGTTGTAAATGAAGGCTTGTTGTCACGGCTGTCTGCTCCTGTCAACATGACTCTCCATTCTTGTCTCAGTCCAGTTGTGACTCAGCACTTGAATATTCAGAACTTCCTAATAGTCACCATAAACAGATTACAGTAGAGGTTTAAGTTCACGTTCAGCTTTAACTTTATTTATTACCCTTAATCACAGTTTACAGTCTCAAAGGGCTTAGACGCCTACAGAAAACAACGACACCGCGGACCTGAGTCCCCATAGCAAGCAAGAAAAAATACCAAAACCCTATAAAAAAAATAGGGGAAAAAAATGGAGGACATCTTGCAAAAGACCACAAAGACAGGTAAACCCCCTCAGGCCGACCAGGAGTACAATTGGTGCAGAGTGGCTGATAATGAGCTCAAATCAAGTGAAATCAAATGAAAACAAATCTAATCAAAAACAGATTATGGCACATCACAGGACAGTAATGTGAAAAGCGTATTCACGATGGAACATAAAGTCCATCTTCGGTTTTTGCTTGTCGTTTTCACAATAGAGCCGTTTCATCTTCGGCTTCACTCCCACAGTGACTCAGGAAGTGTGTAATATCCTGTGTGTGTGTGTGTGTGTGTGTGTGTGCGTGTGCGTGCTGGCATGACCCAGGTTAACAAGGAGCAGGTGGGATCTTTATGGGTCAGTGTGTGTATCTGTTTGAAAATGCCAGCCAGACACTTGCTCCAGGGCTTGAGGAAGCTCAGGCTCTGCAAACTCATCCTCTGCTTCTACACACACACACACACTTACACACACACACACACACACACACACACAGCGTCCCTCCCACTCCACACATCTCTCTGACACTGTGGAGCTCTCCAGTTCAGCCTTCCACCATATGGATGCTCTTCCTCTGTGGTGTTCTGTTTGCACCGAGGCCAGATGAAGAGGCTGAATGGGAAGCAGAAGCCTCAGTGCTCGGTGGTGGTAGACAAGCAGAGACCTCCTCTCCTCTACATGCTACTCTTTAAACTCAGCAAGCATCTGCCCCATGCTGCTCAGCGACAGACACTGGCACACACACACACACACACACAATTTGTGCTCTTCAACTTGTATGCCACATATACATATTCTCCACAGCATGTCTCACAACTAAACCACATGTGCTCTACATTCTGCCCAGACACACACACACACACACACACACACACACACAGAATCTGCCTTCATCTCACTAGCCTAAACACACTCTAATGGTTTGATGACTACATTCTGTTGTTTATGGGAGGACTGGTGGATGGACAGTTTTATTATTCAGGTAGCTCAGGTTGTGTAATGATCAAATCTTGTATTAAAGTTATATTCAAAAATGATAATGTAAGAATTTGCCCATTGCTTCTCCAAGCCTCACAGATGTACCAAATGAAAATGAGCCTGCAAAGAATACTTAACAATATTTCTTATTATTGTTTTATATTTTTTGCATTATTTACAGTGCATTGTTGTGTAATAACTCACCCCGGTTCATGTTAATTGTGTTAACAATATGAGTTTCTTTGAGGCATGGCAAGGTCAATATCCTCATCGTCATCCTAATCAAATTGAATCAGGAAATAGCTCCTAATCTAATAACGGCAAGTATTGGATTCCTCCCTCCCCATCCTGTTGGGTAAAGGTAAGCCGGGCAGTGGGACGGCTCATTCACTGGCAGAGTTACAGTATTTTAGGGAGGAAATGGAGCCAGGTCTTTCAGCAGGAAAGTGAACCTAAGAAATCACATGGCTTCAGCTAACTTCGCCTGCAATGATATTAAGTTCAGTTGTGGAAACGTAGTTTTTAGGTCTACCATCCATGAGATCAGATAACTTTCAGCCATGCGTAAAAAAGAGAGGGACATTAGCTGTCGGTGCTAGTAAGTGTCAAGCACAAGTGTGACATTAATCACTGTACCCCTATCAGCCTCAAAATATCAACTCAATTATCATTATTGGCATCAGCGATTTTTAAATGTCACTCAGTAAACATTTGCTGTGATTTAGATATGAATAGGTCCAATAAATGCCATTACAGAGGCAATTTGCCTTCTAACGCACTCTTTGCCCTGATGTTCAAGAATAGTCTCTCTCTGTCGTGCAGTCTCCTTTCCTCTGCATTTCCCCTTTATTTTGATTATTTTGATTCTCACTCTGAATCCGTCATTCCACTTAATGTCTGTTCCTCTCACAGCCTCGAGTCCTTGGCCATTCCTCCTTTCCTTCATATCTATATCATCCATCTCACTTTTTCTTCCCTTCCTCTTTCCATTCCTTCATTTCTCCTTCCCCGCTCTGGCCTTCACCTCTTTCTCTTGCACCCTCCCTCCTTCTTCCCGTTCAGCCACATACTGTAGAAGAAAACCTCCATATATGGCCCTATTTCATAAATATTCCCCATCCATCCCCTCGCTAACCCCATGAAGCTATTCTACCTCTGCTACGGCTGGTTAAATTAGATCCTGCTTGAAATATTCTGCCCTTTCCATGAAATGTATGCGTGTTTTTGTCATACATGGTGTGATCAGCTCTGTTAAAATTAGTCCTGACTGAAACCTCGGGCGGTATCTAACATAGTTAATATCATACCGTGACTGTCAAGATCAGAATTTTTCAAAAACAGTTTCTGTTTCAGACCCGCAGGTGGGTTGACTCTCATGAAGCCACAGACCCAGATCAAATTGTTGTTTCTTATTTTGCTGAAGACCATGTGGAGGCCCGTTAAGGACCCCAGGGGGATCCTGGACCCCATTTTGAAAACCACTGGTCTAGAACATGGAGGGCAGATAGCTTGACTGAAGACCTGGTGTTGACTGGGATAAAAGTAAAGGCTGGGTGATGCAATTGCACCAGAACTGAAGGGGATATAGGAGTAGAACTCATATATTAAATATTATACTTTACTAAAAACGTGCTGTTGAGGGTTACCTCTGTCTTTGGCTCTTACTGTCCCGTGTGTTTTCTCTTGGAACCATGTGTGAGGCAACTCCTGACGCTGACATTACACAGAGAACTAGTTATTTTTACAGTCAAAGGGATGTTGCAAAATGCCACAGTGCTGATCTGCAATATGGCCACATGACTTCTGACATATTGAGCTGTGGTATTTGTAAGATATTAAGGTGTGTCCAGTTATAATGTCAACTCTGCCTGGCTGAATTCCCAGAGACCTTGCAAAGTTTGTACTCTCTCTCTCTCAGGAGAAAAAATGCCTTGTTTCATGTTTGCTAATCTGCTAACTTCTAACTATCTATGTGTGTATGTGTGTGTGTGAGCGTGTGTGTGCGTGTGTGTGTGTGTGTTTATATTCCCTGGATTTCAGTTCATTTTGTCCTCAAAGTGAGACTGTTTAGTGTGGCTCTTATCGAGAGGCTGCAGCTGCTGTTGTGAGAATGCCATGCCAGCCTGGAGGGACGTCTTCACTCACTCAAACACACACACACACACACACACACACACACACAAACACATGCACATACACATGCACACACCTTGGTTTACTCCGGCACACACCCATAACCAATAAAACAATGTTTCTGTATTTACCTACAATTTGATGTTGTTTAGGGATTCTCTGTACAAAGACGGAGAATCACCCTAATTAAGTTTCACGCTGTGCAAAGCATATTTTCTGCGAGTGTGTTATTCATACACATGGGTCTGCCTAGCTGGCTATGTCAACTTCACTCAGTAGAAGTGGCCATCGATCATGACGATCAATAATACGTGTAGTGACTTCGATGACATTATGGTTTGCACGCGATTTTGACTATGCGCCACGAACAAACATCATCACCTTAGGCCGTTAATGCCTCAAGCTGTCTGAATTTGACACGAGGAGCTGGAAATTCACTATATATAGTGCTGCAAATAGCAAATATTGCACAAGTCTTTCCGTGGTAAATGCTGATGTATCTTCAGTGACATTCTCAGGCTCATGAGTGATGAAGTATTTCAAGCCGCGGCATCGCCCGTGCCGTTGGTGTGCTGGCTAATGTTACCCCACTGACCCCCTCTGTTAATGGCACGGCCACCCTGTAGGTTAATGGATACTGAATTTCCTCTACCTCGCCGTGTCTGCCATGGTTACAGTAGTGGAGCCCGAGCTCTTACCCTGTCTAGATTAATGGCCCTGGCTTGGACTATTGACACAACACTTATCTTGTTTTTATGAGCCCAGTGGCTTCTATCTATAAACCTTGGAGGCACACGTGTGCACATTCACAGCAGAACAAGCACATGTACACACAGTCACCCCGTACTGAGGCTGCTGCACCTTCAGTTCAGTTACTGCTGGGTATGTCGTTTACTCTCTGTAACTCTATTGATGTTTCCAACCCGATCCTAATGGCTCTGAGCTCAAGATAAAGTGAATAGCTGAGCTGGCCTGTTATACTGCACACCCACCACACCGCCTGAGGAGCAGACTGCAGAGAGACAGGCAGCGATATCTGATGCTCGGCAACTGTGGGAGTGGAAGTGGAGCTTTACATAAAATGACACCTCATTTTTTCTTCAAAAACACAACCTCTTTTAGCGCTGAAACCCTAGATCAGAAGCTCTACCAAACACCAGGGAGAAACAAGTGTAGTGACAGAGGCCTACTTGTTAAGCGCAGTCGGTGCGGGCGGTGTTTGTGTTGTTATGTGGCTCTGCGGCAGATCACAGAGAGAGGATGAGAATGAGCGGATGAGATGTCTCTGTAGGCTTCACTTCCTCTGTACCTGCAGGATGAAACGCACAGAGCCGACCGAACATCACAGCAACCGTCAGCAACAGTTAGGCTAACAGATTGCCTTGCCTAAACTTGTGTCTGTCAAAGTGAGGGGGGTGTGACACAGAAACCACGGCGTGCGCGTTTGGGATGTTGGTGCGTGTGTGTGTGTGTGTGTGTGTGTGTGTGTGTGAGAGAGAGAGAGAGCGCTAGAGGTGGATGGAAGGCGAGAGATTGACTGGTGTGATACAAACTCTATTACACCTTCACCCTGTGGAGCCTGTCTCAGTCTTGGCTGCGGTGTCTCTGCTGGCAGGTGAATCCTGACACACACACATACACACACACACACATGCACACACACAGCATCTGACCAACTGGTATGCTGGGTAATAAATAGAACATAATGCTATAATAGAGTTGTGTTTTCATCCGTCGGATCCAGATAGCTTTTGAAAAAAATCCGCTGAACCCAGCAGCTCCTGCCAGACCAAAGAGGAAACGTTCCAGTATGTCATTGTTTTCAAAAATTGAATACAGTCTTAGAGGCATGTTGTGTATTTGCACAATTCATTAGTTCGAGACCATGTTTTTTGCACCGGGATGGGTTCGTTTTTAAGTGGCATTTGCTTCGATTTGAGAGAGAAATTGTAAAGTGTGGAAAGACCTGCATTAAGGACAAAGAGCCTTCTATCTGCTGGTGAGGCCCTCTTGTTCCTTTCCTTGACACCAAATGGACTTGGGATACATTAACAACAAAAACAGAAGTTTGACAGAGGTTTGGTTATTGTATTTTCTGTATACTGTAAGTGAAATAATTGAATTTAGGAGGAGCAGTGACTGTTTTGTGAAGTAGCTAGTGGAGAAACAAACAAACAAACAAATAAAAAAATAAATAGAAATGGGTTTGCATCAATTATTGCATTTCTGTGACATTTATATCAGCAGTGGATATTGAAATTCCCACAGGCCATTCCCCAACCCATGTTTGTTTTTACTAAATGATGATTCATCTTGTAATTTTACACTTGCTGTCATGTTTCTAGGGTTGACTGTTGCAAATTAGTACTATCAGTTGTGTAACCTTGACATTTCAATTGTGTGACAGTGGTTTTTGTTTTATTATATGTACTGAATGCTGCAATGCTTAGTAGTTTTAAGCCAGTTACAGTAATGGCCTAAACATAGAGGCGGCCCAACAGAACTTCATACTTAATCTTTTTTATCTTTTCAGTATTTATGTTAATTGAATATGAAATGTTATGTGAACATTTTCAATGTCCCCAGATTGTTAAAATGCTAGAACATGTACTTAAAGTAGATTAAAAAGAAAAGCAGCAATTTAATTTAGCTGGCCTAAAGCTGGCATTCATGACAACATAAATACAAGTTTCGATTGCCTCGCCAATTTATTTTTTTCCTCCCTCCTCTACCATCTGAGGAAGATATGCAGCGCTGTAGGCTGGGAGGTGTGTTTAAAACTCACAGATTCACAGATGATAGCCAGTCAGCCAGACACACACTGATCTGGTTGGCCATGATAATAGTTCCCCGCTGAATAGCAGCTGCTTGACTTCAGTCATGATTGGCTAAGGTGTTAGTTGATGCCTATGATTGGTTGATGGTGGTTGGATACAGGCTGGCAATGCTAGCCGCCCGGTTGCCTGGATACAGCCGTCCCTCATTGTGTTAGTGGCCTTGGCAGAGTGACGGACAGCATAAGTGCTCTGCAGAGGAATCTGTCAATCTGTTGACTCTGCTGAGAATCTCTTCATCCATCTATCTGGTGGATCTGTTTCATTCTCGTTCTCTGTATCTCTGCATCTCTTGTTCTTTGTCTCTTTGTCGCTCTGTCAGTTTGAATAAATGCAAACACTGCACACAAACATACTAGCAGGTAGATGATAAATCAATTAATTGCTAGGGTTTTCCAAGCTCTCCTAATTTTAATTCAGTTACCACTGCTGTAAATTCGTAGTTGTTGCACTGTTTTGTTGAATACATAATTCTGACCAATGAATGCGTCTCGAGGCATGTTATTTGTGTTTCACATTTCGTCATATCACAGTGCAGAAGTCAGTTTTGTTGAGTTGTAATTCATTTTGCTGCTCACCTGGTGTTCCAGGAAGATGTTACTCCTTGGTTCCTGCAGGTAAACACTGTGCTAACTAAGGGAAGATGAATTTATATGTAAAATTCATATGCTTTTATAGTTTATGTAGCTTTCAAGTGGTACTAATGTCATTGGGCTCTAGTTTCCCGGCGCAGCGCAGGGGGTGCAGTGAGGCGCACCCCGCGCAGAGCTAGTTTGGACCAGCGCAGCGCGCGGGGCGCACAGAGGTGCGCCAAGATGGGAGTGGCGGCGTAGCAGGGGGAGGTGTCGACAGATTCAGCTTGGCGCAGTGACAGTTTCGTGCCAAAAGGCTTCGCCGCTGCGCCCAAAGAGCAGGGTGGCGCAGTGAGGCGCACCCCACGCAGAGCTAGTTTCGACCAGCGCAACGCGAGAGGCAAGTTTCCCAGACCGAGGTGCGCCGAGATGGGTGTGGCGGCGCAGCGGGGGGAGGTGTCGACAGATTCAGCTTGGCGCAGTGACAGTTTCGTGCCAAAAGGCTTCGCCGAGGTGCGCCAAAAGCTTGCCATCTGAAACCACGTCTACTTTCAGCGCAAGGCGCAGCGGAGCCGGCGCAGTGGAAGTTTAGCTGAGTTGCGTACATCACCGAAACCTCACAATCAGCACAAACGGTGCCAATCTCCTTTGATCTGACATCAGTTGTGACGGGACAGTTGATATGGAGATAAATGTATGTGCTGATTGTGATCGTAGCATTGA
>OMLB01035495.1:7939-30691 GCA_900302555.1 Myripristis jacobus | reverse complement strand
CACATCAGCTGACTGTCCTCGTTGTAGGCCAGGACTTGGGTGACGTCCCAGTCTCCGGACGTGATGGACTGCAGCGTGTCTGTGCTGGTGTTGGGCTGCGGGGTGCACGGAGGAAAAGATGCATTAACACAGAATACTGTAAAACTTACTTTTCTTTGTTTTTTTGTGTCCAAGTTTATGTGTTTTTATAAGCTGACTGTTGTCTCGCAACACAAATAAGCTTGCAAGTTGCTCTGAAGCTAAAATGCATAAAAAATTATATATTCTAATGCACTGTATTGAGTCTGTCTTAATTAAAGTATTACCAAGAGAAAAGAAAAAAAAATCTACCAAACGCAAAAAATATGACATATATTTCTCTTAAGTGGTTGTTGGTGTAATAAAATCACTACTGGTTCAGCGATTAATTCACTTATTACAGTCTCTGCCTTTCAATAAAAAGAAAATGTGCTTTAGAGGATGTAACGGTGTTATTTTTTTGGAAATATTAAGCAATAAACATATTTCAACAATGTTTTAATTCCAACATCAATGCACTGTAGAGCTTTTTGGAATGACACGACCTCAGTGATCCTGCAATAACACTAAAAAATGTTTCATCTACTGTGAACTTATTTCATTTATTTATTTTTTTTTACGAGGTGTTATTCACGTTAGATAATGTGGAAATCAGTTATTAATTAGTGTACCTGGGAGATGGACATGGAGATGTGGAAAAACTTGCCCCTGCCTCCTTGAGGAATGGCTCTGGTGAAGAACAGCTTCAGCCCGTCTTTGGAGAAGAGGGGCCTCTCGTTCTGGAAACACACGGACAAAAACATTCACTTCACCTCTATTGTTTATTGTCCAAAAAGTGAAATTCATCTTCCAAACATGGTAAAAAAAAAATAAAAATATATGACAAAACACCACCTTTTTTACCATGAAAAGAGTCAGCTGATGATGTGACAGATTAACATTAATACAGTGGGAAAATACATAAAAAATGCTTATGCAATATAAAATCCTGAAACACCAAAAAATGTCAACAAGCGATAGAGTGAAGTAGTAAAAAGATTGGGAAACAATGACCTCCGTAAATCATTGTTAACAACAACAAGTACAAACTAAAATTAATTACACTTTCATAAAAATTATGGTGCATGTATATTTGAGAGATTTCCATCAGTCTTAAAAGTGGGTAAACTCTATTTCACAAATAAAAAAGTGGCTTTAGGTGGATTTATTTAACTAATGCCATACCAAGCAAATGTTAGGTGTGAGTGTGTGTGTGTGTGTGTGTGTGTGTGTGTGTGTGTGCATGACCATAGTCATCCTCATACCTGTCGGTGCAGCCATCCCTCACTTTCATCTTCGTGTTTCTGCAAAGACAGGTTGCCGGGGTTTAGTCGGTGCAGAGAAGCAGCATTAGCTCTATATGATAAACTGTATAAAGAGCCATAACCATTTGATACTGAAACCAAAGCAGCACAGTTCATGAAATTATAGTAGGCCAAACTTGCAAAACAGCGTATTTTATTGACGGTTCGGCAACAACACTGATAGTATGGGTGTAACATTATCTGTTACTGTTGTAGGAAATATAGCTAAATGGGCAGATTGTGACATTTGATCAAAGTTCCCATACTTTGATCAAATTTCACAACAGGGAGAAATTAAACTCGGGGCGAACACTGAGGGAGCAGCATGAAAATCTGCAGTGTCCCGGGAAAATCGGGAGTGTTGGCAAGTGCAGTGGTTCTCAACCTTTACGGTGTCAAGGACCCCCAGAATTCATAAGACTTCAGGAATTTGATCAAATGTAGTCTGAAAAGATTTAGTTATCCCATATCTGTCCACTGTAGATTAGCAGATTAACAGTGAAGAGTGTGAAACCTGTGAACTGAATCGTCATTCATATACATTCTCTCACTGGGCTAACTTCTAGTCAATGAAATAATAGTGAAATTAAATTAAATTAAATTAAATATTCCCCATTTTTCTGGGGAGCCCCTGGAACCCCCTCAAGGAGCGTCCCAGGACCACAGGTTGAGAACCGCCCCAATTCAACTTTTTTGCACTGAATTGGTATAGATTTAAACTGTAAAGAGAGATCATAACCTCTGAGTTTGTTAAATTTTTCAAGCCAAACTGTGATAGAAACCGAACCATGGCCGAGTTATGAACCTACCTGTGAACAAGGTGAATATGAATGTATATAGGTGAGGTGTACCTTGGTGCAGACGCCCGTCGTGGCCTCACAAAGCGTCAGCACTGAGATGTTCTGGGCTCGGTTCAGCCAGTTGATGGCCAGCTTGGTGGTGGTGGCCCATTTCACCATGGTGACATAATACTCACTGGGAAACACAGAGAAACTGATGAATAACTGGATTTATTTTATTTATTTATTTATGTTTTATCATATAGAATCATCTGTGGCAGCGTCAGTGGGTGAACGGCCAGTGAGCGAGACAAAAATATTTGAATATAATGACTGAAAACGCACCAAATGTTTCCTTTTACTAATTGTATATTAGGTTTGAATTAGATTGGATGAAACTTTAATGATCCCCTGTAGGGAAATTGGATCATTGCATCAGCAGATAATGAGACAAAGCGAAGGGGAAAAAATAGGATATAAATAAGAATAGAGCAAATGGGGCCTATTAAGCATAATGGAACAAGACAGTGGAACATATTAAGTAAAAATATAGGAGTGAAAAAATATGATAATGGCAAGAAGTTATGGTGCATATGCAGGGTATGCAAAATTACATAATGAGAGAAAGAAAATGAGTCAGATTAGAAATATAAGAATCGGTGTCGTGTTAAAGAACGAAGGTAAAGAGATGCAAGATGTAAGAAAAGAGGAAACCTGAGAGGACAAATAGTGGATTTATGTCATGAACACAGGAGTGTGCGTCATTTGAATGGCTAAATGGACTTGTAGGTTCAGAGTTTGCGCGCCCCACCCTATCCTGGGGTCCTCAGGTCTTCTCATCTCGATGGTGTGAAGCGGGCCGTTGAGGTTCACGACGTACAGGGTGATGACCGGGTTCTCCTCGCCGGCCTGGACGAGGCGAGGAAGGGGAAGAGAACAAGACCAATTAGCAGCAGCAACAGGATTTACGTGGCATGTGTGGGTGTCAGTTTTCAAATATGTAAATCACATGGGAGAAAATCTTCATTACAGCACACAAATGATGAAAATGATTTATACTTCCATTTCCATTTCAGGTTTTTGTTCATTTTTGTATCACACTTGAATGGTGATTAACTGTTTCATATTTTCAGATTGATTTTATTCCGTGATGCATTGTACTGATTTACAGTGGATCACATGACCAATATAATCTCTTTGGAGTTTCAAATTGCAGCAATGAAAAATGAGTTGTTGAGCTTTTTTTTAAAAAATAAATAAATAAATAAATAATAATAATAATAATGTTATGACATAAGAGGATTGTTTTTTACTTGTTTTTGAGCATGGTAGTCTTTTGCCATATAGTATACACCGATAAACCATAACAGTATGACCAGCTGTTCAATGTAATCCAATCCAATCCAAATGTTCTGCCATAAAGTTTCTTTTCCTGCCGCCTATAATGCTCAGGTTTTCCTGTTGTCACAGTAATAGAGGTGTTCATTCACTTCTGTGTTTGGCATTGAGCTCATAGTTAGTGCTGCTGTTGGACTGGACTCTTTTATTGAGAGCTGTTTCCACTATTATGTCCCCCTCATTGTATATAAATAGGGAGGACAAAAAATTAGAAACATCTCTAAATATAATGTAGTCCAGAACAAGTCCTCTACAAACTACAACCTCAGTAATAAACACAGAATTACATTTACACATTCTCCATAATGTCAACAAAACCTGAACATTATAAACTTTCTTAAAAGGTAGAATTTATGGCAGAGCTGCTGCATTGAACTACATTAGACTGTACAGGTGGTCATAATGTTATGGCTGATCAGTGTGTTCACTTTATTTATCTTACAAAAATAGTGCTTGCAATTATTCATTAAGAGAGGGCATCACTTTTTCAGAGTTCACCTTATTAAATAAAATCTTTATTTGTTAAATATGCTGGTAAACATTCAAGCCAGCTATGACATGAAGTCGTGTCGTGGAGAACGCTGTACCTTAGGATAGTGGTACTCCTTCCCTGTTGGGTACGGGATGCCGGTGAACATGGGTAACTCCATTTTGGGCACCAGGGTGTTGTTGATGGTGGCATACGCCAGCCTGGCCCCGTCTGGAGACCACCAGTGGGCGATGTGAGACTGAAAAATCTCCTCTGCAGCCGACAGACAGAGGGAAAAACTGTCAATCACAGGTAATAGCAAGAAACTAATAAAAACTCAAACAGCAGAGGAAGTTGCTATAATTTCATAGCTGCAGGCCGACAGCCTTACAGTGATGCTGGCACCTGCCAGGGTTGGAGATTAACAGGAGAAAAATGCCCTCTAAAATTCATGAAATTTCTGATAGTTAGGACAACACTCTTTCCATTTAAAGCCGTTCACGTCTTTTATTTTATTTTTTTCCCTGTCAAATATTCATGCCCCAATGTGGCTGCTGTTCCCTGTGGGCTCTCGTAGGTAATTTGAGAGAGGCTGTGACCGCCGGATTCTCTGCAGTGCATTCTGGGTGAGAAAAAAAATGAGGTGGCTTTTGGTCCGAAAATAGCCGAGCGCACGCGGCTCAAAGTGCCGACGCCGTGCAAGGAAGCAGTAGCAGAAAAATACTCCCCACACAAACCACTGCATCAACAAAAAACATAAAGCAACCGATACTGTCAAAAGTTATGGTTTAACTTGCCAATATGAAATGCAAATGTATTATTTCACAGTTCAATAAAAGAATAAAATGCCTCCATAAAACAGAACAAATGCCCCCTGGAAAAAAAAAAGTTAATTTCTTGCCCTGGTGCCGGCTGTGGAAGCAATACTAGTTCCTGCCCCCTGCCTCCTGCCGGCTTGCTCTGCTGCATTTGAACACGTACTTGCACACTATCTCTTGAACCCAAACCTACAAACAACCGTACAAAATGTTGAGGTCATAAATCACAACAGGTTTTAATCTCAGTGCAGCTTATCGACCAAAATAGGACTCGGCTACATTTCCCCAACATGAACCACAGAGCAATTCCTCACCAGGTGCAACTATGCAGTGGATTTCATCAAATGGTTTTTGTTTTGGATTATTGCTCTCCAATGCTTGTGAATGTGTGTCTCCTCTTTTTCTGCTAGAACACTAACACGCACTTCACCAGCTCACTTTGAAAGAGCCTTTTGCCCTAGAAAGTTCCCTTGAAGCCTTTGTGTGTGTGTGTGTGTGTTGTGTGTGTGTGTGAATAAACTATATAGGGAAAACAGATCTTGTCCAACAGACAGACAATGAGAAAATGAGAGCAACTAAAAGTAGTCTAGGTCCTCCAACTCCACTCCAGCGCACAAAAATCCACACGCACACACACACACACACACACGCATACTGTCAAAACACAGAGTTGAGTCATTAACACATTATGCAAATATCTGTTAAGCCTGGGCATAACAATCTAATTCATTATTAAGTCTATGGCAACATCACAGACGGCATCAAAATAGTTCCTCTTATTGTTATAGTGTGCCACCAGCTACATTTATATCAACTTGTGCAATTAAAATTTCATTAATGCTGTTTATCTGTGGGAGTAGGTGCTGGCTTCGGGGAATTAGCAGACATCAACTACCAATTAGCATTTTCATTAACTGGGCACGCTTGGTGAAATTACTTGATATGCAGCGTCGTTTGAAAACCCCTCAGCACATACACTTATATGCAGAAGTCATTCTTCAAAAGTACTTTTACAGTGTTTTGTTTTGTTTTTTTTTCCCTCCCCACACACTCAGCATGAACACGCCACTGCTGGATGGTGTTAACAACTCTGCCGGTCCCACCGGTGGGTCCGTCATTACACATGCAGGCTGCGCTTCTGAGCTTTGTTCAAACCCACAGAACTTTATTTTAAATTCTAGTGGAGATCCAACGGTTTCCAGAGATACCAAATAAATCCAGCTGGATTACTGGGAAATGTTTAGAAAATGATGCACAACACATCAAGATAGATTCTACTTGATGTGATGCCGCAGCCATAAATCAATGGCATCTTGGCTTTGAATATTTCACTCAGTGTAAGTGTGATGTAGCTTCAGTGCAACCACCAAATACAAAATATGTCTGTGCCCAACTTTGAAACTACTTGAGAGGAAATTTAAGGGAAAATCAGAGTTCACTGGGTTAAGCTAATTATTGTTGCAGGGAAACAAGGCGAACGTTAACATTTAGTTGCGTTAGTCCCTTTGCTCTCGCTGTATATCCGCCTGCACCCTGCTGGCACAGCTCAGTGGGTAATGATTGGATTTAGCTGGAGGAGGGACACCGGCTATCTGTCTGATGATGAACAGAACAGCACAGGACAGCACTCACTAATGATGAGAAAGTAAAAAAATAAATAAAATAAAAAATTATTTCCCGCATGGCCGGCTCCTCTACACCGCCTGCTGCGCTCACCGCCGGCAGCTTTAAAAAGCTTTCCAGGTGGAGTGGAACCGCTGGGCCTGTCGGCTCGGCTCGGCCGGGGACACCCAGTCACCTTGTCTAGTCAAGGGGAAAGTAGTTAAGTTTCTAAACATGTCCGAATATGTACGCGGTAACAAAAGACAGCGAGGGGACAAAAGAGAGACAGAGGGTAAGAGAAAGAGACACTGGGAGCAAGACCGTTTTCATGTTTCTCTTTGAGCGCAGTCTCATTTTCCTCCTCTCTTTCTCAGTAATGTGATGCTGCCTCCCTCTCCCCCTCCCTCTCCCTTCGTTTTGCTTTCTCTCCACTGCCGTGATTACCAAGGTGAGCTGTCGCAGGCTCATCTCCTCTCCCCATGTTCTCCATCCTGCTGTGCAAGACTAAATTATTCACTGCGCAGAGGACATGACTAATGCATGAGATGCCACGATTGTGAGTCAAGTAGCCAATGGGAAATAATGACTGCAAGGTGACAGATTCAGGTGGACCAAACTAATGAGAAAACGTAAAAAAAAACAAAAAACACACACAATGCACCAGTTGGCACTTAGTTCATTACCCTTCTGTTCAGACACTACATCAGCAGGAAGACACTAAACAATTACAGCCACTGGAGATATCAGCAACACGGCTGTGTTCTAATTAATGGAATCAATATTGACAGTGATCAGATTGTCTGCTTGATTATCCAAAATGGACAGATGTCACCAACAGAGGGCAGCAGTGTCACATGTTACAGCCACACCGACAAGCGCCTTCTAATTTACACTACAGAGGAAACACGTACAGCCTCTGCTGTTTGTTGTTGCAACCTGAAGCTGCTACAACACTGCAGCTGCTGTACTACAGTGATATCACTGGAGATAAAACAAAAACAAACAAAAAAAACCCCTTTCAGATAGAACAAAGTCAAGATAAACTCCCACATATACACTTAAAGTCTGTATATTACAGGAAGCTTATAAAGGAATATTATAAAGGAATCATTTTTTTCACCCTGGAAAACTGTCAACATAAGAAGTAAACTTAACTGTATAGACATTAAGGGAAAGACCAAAAAATAAAATAAAATAAAATATTGCTGCAGGCCCACTGACTTAGTGACTGCCTTTTTTCTGCCACTAAAAAGCTAAACAGCATGCCAAGAACTGCCTTGCTTTAAAAATTGCACAGAAAAAAAAAGCGTGAATAAAGGGGTGGGGAGCCATGTGACATGGAGGGCCAAGGGTCCGCAGGTTTTCACTCCAACCACAAACTCCACCAGCTGATTTCGCTGATCAGCTCCTCCTCTCTGCTTGAAGGTGAGCTGATCAGTGAAATCACCTGCTGGAGTTTTTGGTCGGCGCCCTCCATGGCACACGGCTTTCCACCCCTGCGGCGGCGGTGGAGTGAGACTAATTCACCCCCCTCTATCCAACGGCCAACCACAACAAGCCGTTTGCTACAACACAGCCAATCCCAGCCGAGATTGGTCAACGGACAGCCAACCGTGACGCACGCTGGCCGGTGCCGGTGAAGAACGGTCGATTACAAACCTGTCATCGAGAAAAGACACATGACAGGAGGGACATATAGAAACACCTGTAATATATCACTGAAAATGATTAGCATGCCTCCCCCTCTCTGTTGCTGCATTCATTAAGTTATGAATGCCAGATAGTTCAATGTAGGAAATAAATAAATAAATACATAAATAAATAAATGCATAAAACCTGAAAAATTCAAATTTGATTTGAGGTATCCAAGGTTGAAATGAACAAATCATCAGACTGACCCAGACTGATGGTTCTTCCTTTAAAAGTGATTATTTATGAGGGTTTTTTTTTCTTTTTTTTTCTTCTCTCATCTGCTTTCATGTGACAGCTTAGACTAGCTTTAGTGGTCCATTTATTCCATACAAACTGCTGCTGGTTTTCAGTGATGGAAAAGGCATCACTTCCTCTGTGCTGGCAGATTTTTGGTACAGTCACTGGATGGAGCTAACCAAAGGCTATATCACTATATTGATATATCAATCAGATATATATCAGAGAGGAGATTAACAAGACATTTACTTATAGGAAATTTATATAAAAACACTTAAAAGATAGATTCATGTAAACGTGTTGCCTCTTTGATGCCTGAGTAAGAGTGATCAACAGCTCTGCCAAGTCCCAAGGATATCATTTATGATGTTAAATAGTGGTGGGTTGCACATTTGTATTATCAATGCATAATTGTGTAGAACTGGTCCAAAAAAAAATCTCAAAGTTTTAGTATGTGTTGTGATTGAGTACTGTCACACATCTTACAGTTCTTTCTTTGATGTTTTCCAGTAGTTCAGAAACAGTGTTTTTGTGATGCAAACCTTATGCTTCTCAAATAGATGGTTGCCAAATCTTTCCACAGTTCTTGATGGTTTGAGTAACTGACTGAAATTGATTTTCTGAAGCCTCATTCTGAGCTTCCCAGCTCAAAATGAGGACAGAGGTAATGCAGCGTGAACACAGTAAAACAAATGGGACTTCTACAAAGGCTGCATCTCTAGAAGTAGACTGGGTTGTACTCTCAGCAAATGACCCCACAGGTTCAGCTAATATTAATACCACACTAAAAACAAACACATTTTAATTCCCTTTATTCACCTTGCACTTTCCTGGCGCAGACGTGTTGATTATGTGGTTATTTCGTGCCCTGTGGGCTCCGCCATAAACACGGTGATAAACAGAGACAAGCCTGTGAACGAGCTTCCTGATGGAAACAGTCGTCTAGCCAAACATCTATGGGGCAAACATGACTCAAATCACAACAACGCTGGTTTTATCTCAGCGTAGCAGAGCCCAATAAAAAGCTTTGTCCTCAGGCTACGTCACAGTGCAAGATGTGTCAGCATCAGTGCAGCCTCCATAATCAGACAGCCAACAGATGACAGAACACTTGAAAATCTCCTGCGGCATCTTAAGACTACTTCGCACAGGCGACAGGTCTCTCAGCTCTGTCTCTCTTTTTTAATTTTGCTTTTAATTTCTTGTTGCCTCTCTTGTATTGCTCTCTCTCTCTCTCTCTCTCTCTCTCTCTCTGTCTCTCTCTTCCCAAAATGCTCACAAACACACATCACATTGCACACAAGCAATCATGGATTAAGACAGCAATGCAGACCAGAGGATATTTAAGCCTAGGAGATTATTTGCAACCTCTCACCCCGCACCATCAAATCTGCTGTGCAGCGACAGGCAGAGCTAAAGACCTCGTTTCTTCTCCGCGGCAGTCTGAGCCAGAGCTTGACCTTGGCCAGAGCACAGCCTCGGTCATCAGCATGGAAAATCCTCCACTTTGCAGTCTCACTCTGATGAATGCAAACATTACACAACCCGGCTCGGCACCTAAGCTCCTCCACAGATGCCAGTATCATCGCTGGGCGTTTGCCAAATTTTTATTTGGGTCCCTGGAGTAAGATCCCTAACAAGGGATCTTGACGTACTGTACCACATCAAATTCAAATTACATTTTTTTTTGGTGTATTCACTTTTCCTCAACCTGCTTCTTCTGCTTCAGCCAGTCATGTTTTGCTATGTTTGCCAAAATGGTCTTTGCAGCCTACTCTCCTTCTCAAGTCATCAAATAGCACAGCTTAGTCATGCCCGTTTTTGCATCTGAAACCGTTGCCAAAGACACCCCACCAATGCAAAAGGCACCCATTAGAAGCAAAAGGCCCCTTTCTGGCGTCAGCAGGAGACACAGGGGATGGTGACGTAGTATAAGGGAGGTGGCCAGGGGGAATGGCTGTGTAAGTCAAAGGACCTCCATGCACAAGACCTCAATTTGATCCAGTTTTTCCAGCGAGACCTTTCATGTCTGACAGAGACTGTGTCCAGTTCCCATTTCTATGCGCAGACCTAACCTTTCCCTAACTTTAACTAAATGGGTTTGTTGCCTAAACAAACCTAACCATGTGACAGTGTCACATGTTAAAAGCGAGAAAGCCTGGTTCATCTCATCCTGGCACTGAAGGATGGCTTTGGTGTCAGCATCAGATGTGAAAGGGGCGTGACCAAGCTGCGGTTATTTGACAAGCTGGGAATGAGAACGTGCTGATCTCTGACAGCTTCCAGAGAAAAGGCGTGAACTGGCTGTTTTCAGCCAAAGGTGAGCATATAGCACTATAACTAAACCACAGTCAGTGGAGAGATTTGCCTCTTCCACAATTCCACATGATTTCTACCAGTATGATTGTTGAATGTCTGTGGAAAATAGTGACTTTATTAATATGTATTTAGTGACACCAAAAGCTGGCATTTCTATTGATGTTTCAGGAAGTTAATTTTGTGTTCTGCCATCAAAATCCACTGTAGCTTAATGAAAATTAATGTCATATGATGTCTTCTATATTGGGCTAGTTACCTACAAGAACTGGAAAAATCACCAAGCAGATGGACCCAGGAAAACAATGTGCCTCACCAGCGTTAAAATGTTTTAGGGTGTATTTCTTCTTTGACACTCACGAGCAGATCAAGCCCCTGCCCCCCACCTTCTCTCGCTCTCTCTTTTTTTTTTATCTCTCTTTCTCAATGAAAGATTTATCCGGTCAATAAATGATGAGTGTAAATTACCAGGCCTTCAGCACACTATAAATATGACTCAAGGGTCAGGCACCGCAATATCACCCTGTTTAATGTTTTAAATGGCTGAGGACAGATACTGCTCTTGGAGGATGGACGTGGTTTCAAATGTCGGAATGACTAAATGAAGAGACAAGTGAAGTCGGGGGGTTCGGCATAAAATAAAAACAGGATAGAAAGTGTGGGGGGATGATGTGCTCTTGCAGCGCTTGTGCTTGTCCTTGTGCGCCGATAACCTCAGATCACCTCAGTGTCACGCCCTCCAAATCCTTTGAGCCCATCCAGTTTCAAACCACATTATCAATTCACAAGCCAAACAGATTTGTATTTTGTTTTTTTGTTTGTTTTTTTTTACACTTTTATGCCAGGATTAACAGCTTGATGTATATCTGTCTCTCTCTTTCTCCTATCTCCATTTATATCTGCCTGCCTCACCCCCCCCAACCCCGTCTTACTCTCTTATTAAAACACTTCCACTGGAGCAGAGAGTGCACCCAGCGCAGCGGGTATAAATTCATTATTCGAATGCTAACACAGAGCTCGTCCCTTTCCTGGGAGACACGCGGAGGCACACAGGTGAGCTTTGATCGGTGGCGTCGATGCTCGGAGATCACCGCGACATCTGTATCAGTGTGTGTACGACACACACCGCCGCAGAATTAATGCAAATCAACTGATGTAGAACATTCATTTTCTGAGCGGCGTAAAAAACCAGAGGCAAATTGACAGAGTTTCCATTTTTAATTTACCTGAAGGAAATCAAGTCCTACACGGCGAAAATACTAATGCAAAGCAGATGGTTGGGAGTCATGGCGTCTCATGTCATTAGCTGATATTACATGGACTCCTGCACGACATTCAGAGGGAGGGCAAGGACGAGGTTCACTGAGCCTTACATGCCCTGATTGCTTTCCATAGAGTCCATTGTGACGCTCGCAACATCATGGACAGCTCACTGAGACTAGATTATCGCTTCGCTGTTTCGGCTCACCTTCATACAGCCAATCACTGAGCCCGTTGAAGATGACGCCCTCCTTTCCGGTGGAGACGAGGCGAATGGAGCGGCTCTCCACCGTGGAGCGATAGTAGATGTTGTTCTCAAAGATGAAGATCTACAATCCAGAGAGAGGAGACAGAAACATTAATTTATCGACCAAGTGCTTTATTAGCAGGCTGATATTAGCTCATCATAGATATATAGCGTTGTTGGCTGAAAAAATGCAGCACATATTACAGTAAAGAGCACTTAAGAAAATAGACACCACTGTTTACATTTGTTTATACACTGTAGGGATTATGTTAAGAAGATTATTGTTCATCTGTTCATCTTTATCATATCATTACATGTATGTGATTGTCAAATTTTATGATTACTTTCTACAACTATGTGATTTAAGGTTTTAAAAAAAAAATATAAACCAGTTTATTGGAAGTTTTTTCCTCCCAAATGCTGTCTGGCATTGGCCTCAAAAACTCTATCTGCCGGACTCTAATATTAATGCGATTTGTAGTCGCTGGGGTGGCTTAAAGGCTCAAGATATCAGACATCCTTCAGCTGGAAAACATGGGTTCAAATCCCATGTTAGCAAGAGCCTTCTGCCCAAAACACCAAATCCCTACTGGCCGACCCTGACCTCTGACCTCGCTGAAGAGAGGCAAACTAAACCAGAATTTCTCCACGGTGCTGAAAGATGCATCATGTTGTGATTATCGACACACATGAGGAGAAGCATTTGCAGTGAGGGATTATGACAAAGGAGGGGGACCTGGATAAGGCAGAGGTCACAGTATCACAAACAGGATCAAGCTCGGGGCCAAAACGCAACAAGGCGTCTTTGTTTATCGGTGCTTTTTCAGGCAGACGGGTCGAAGCAGACGCTGCAGATTGGCGTGCACGTTCCCAGAGCACATAGCTGTTTCCTTTTCACTTTATAAATGTGGCAAAGGCGATTTCCATTATCATACCCCTGTATTGACAAAAGTACAAAGAGGAGGGGAAAAAAAACCACTGTTCTCAGCGTCTGATAACACGGTAAATATTGCGAGCTGATTTTGACTTTGACGCTCCCCTCCACATTGTGTGCCCTGTTGGGAGAGGCCTGCAGAGCCTGCAAGATAACTGAAGGTCAACTCTTTCATTACAGAGAATAATAGATCATCAGCACCCATGGAGAGTGAGGTTGGGGCGGCTCTTGGGGCTGGGATTTTAAAATGTTACAGCATTAATGCCATGCTGAAATCAATCTGAGTCTACAACAGCGAGAAGCTCGCTCGATATCTCCGGGATTATGGAATCCTACGGCCTCGAGCCGGTATCAGTGTGAATTTTGTGGGCAATTCGCCAAAAATCTTTCAGTTTGAGCAGGGGGGCTCGAATAATGGGGTGATTCAGAGTTGACGCTCAAGGTTCTCACATGTGTGAAATATCTTCCCAGACAATAATGTGCTGCTTCTCTTTCAACTGCTGCTTTAGGGTAAACCTGCGCATCTCAAGTGGTGGGTCATGGTCCACTTTGTCAAAAAATAAAATAAAATAGAATAAAATAAAATAAAACACTGAATACATTAAATTGGGTTTTACTTGAAGATAACATAACCTAACAGGTCATGGCCACCCTGTAGTCCAAAAACCAGCTCTTCTTTTTATCCGCGTTGGAAAAAAACAAATAAAACGACATATTCTGCCATCTTGTTGTTGCCAATATGAATCCTGTTAATGCATGATTTCTGTCTAGAAAAAAATAACATTTTGGAGGCTTGAATTAATCTCTATTCGCTGTTGCAGTGGCTTTTTACTTCATCTGGTTTTAAGCACGGCTGCCAACGTTAACGCATTAACACGTATGATTAATCTGAGGCCTTTGACGTGTTATTAAAAAATTGTATGCAAATGAACACAAACTTTGACTCATTTGACCCAATGTGACAAATCACACATACTAATGTCTGATATACCGATAACAGACAACATTAATCACAAATCAACCTGTGGCCTGCTGGATGGCAAACTTTCTTGCAAGAAGCTTTCTGATGGATCTCTGCACTGAAATGAAGTCACATGGACAAAATGCAACACTGACACAGCACAAGCATTTCAAAATATCCTCGATGGCAAACATGTTTCTGCTAGAGCCTCTGATAGCGGTGACGTTAATACTACGAGCGGCGGTGCTGTCAAACCACACTTGAAGAGAAGGATCAGCGGCATCAGATTACATCAGGGGATCGATCATATAATCCCCGTTGAAGAGCAACAGTTGTTTCCAAAATACAATATACAACAGCGAAAGGGCAAGTAAGCAAGTACTTTTAAACATTTCAAATATGTGATCAATCATGATTAATCCATGACTGCCTTATGATTAATGTGATTTTGAAAAAAATAATCACTTGACAGCGCTAGTTTAAGCCTTAATCACACTTTCATGTCTGTTTGTGTTTTAACAGTACAAAAGAGCATTATGGATTACTGCACTCTTCATTTTAAACCAGAAACTTACATTAGCCTACTGTATGACTTAATGACTAAGGATAAATGAGAGTTTAAATTCAGCAAACATCCAGTGCAGCTTCATTTTCTACAATAATAATAGTAATAACAGACTAGTTCATCTGCTAAGCAACATGGCATCTTGTTTGCACATGTTGAAGAACTAGGCTAGCTAAAAGTTTCTCCAAAACCCTGCATTCCCTCAAAGGTAAAATAGGAGCTGTCACCATTACTTTCTCCTGAGGAGAGGCAAGTCAGAGACCCATGTGGTTTGGTGTCACTTCGGTGCAGATGGAGTCCCTGTATAGAAGCTAATCTAGGCCACAGCACAGAGAGCAGACCTGGCCCCATTCTCTGAAGGAGGGTAGAGCGCTGCCAAAGCTGGCCGGGAACCACACTTTCGGCACATCACGCCAAACATGTTCGGAGTGGTTTATTCTAACTGTGGAGATTTTACTCCTTCAGCTTGATTTGTTTGGGCAGGTGACAGCGATGCTGTTTGAACTCCAGCCCTCCACGAGATCGTCTGCAAATGTGATTCTTGGTTAACTTCCCAGCAAACTGTGGTGCAGTTGGCAGGAATGAAAATGC
Organism: Myripristis jacobus; assembly: GCA_900302555.1. Classification (NCBI taxonomy): domain Eukaryota; kingdom Metazoa; phylum Chordata; class Actinopteri; order Holocentriformes; family Holocentridae; genus Myripristis; species Myripristis jacobus. Next base: position 15,461 of record OMLB01035495.1, on the reverse strand, counting down.
ATTTTGAACCAATGAAGGACACGACAACAAAATTCAAGGTTTAATCAATACGAGACACTCACTTTAAGCGCTGTCTTAAAGTTTTCTCAACCGGTATGAACACAGTACAAAGCACAGACAAGTGCATCATGCTTCTGAAGACAGAAACAGGAATCTTTTTTTGTTTTGTTTTGACCCTAAATTCACAAACTTTGCATGATGACAAGTCGCTAAATCTTAAGTAGTTCGCCTTGTTACTTGTGGATGCATGCAACTTTGGTTTACAAGCTCCGGCTCACATGTAATAGGGCAGTGTGAATCTAAAGGAGCCAAAAGCAAAAAGGGACCGCAAAAATGAAATGTAGGTGTGATCGCATTCTTAGAAGATCTGGACAGAGTTTCTGTCGTGCTGCCTCTCTCGCTTTCTCTCTTGTCACATGTACAGACAGTCACTTTCTTTAAGATAATACAAGCCTCCTGGGGCTGAGCGGTCATACTTTGGGTTTGACAAGAACCGTGTGTCAGCCATGTGCTGGAGATTAGCCTCCTACAGGGAGCAGCAGAAAGAAAGTGAAACTCTCCCCCTGAGCTCAACTCCAGGCTGTCCATTCACTGGGGGATTTACTTGCAACAAAAAGGCAAGAAACATCTTCGGGGGAGGGCTGAGCACACGGGCGTGTGTGCACACATTCACACACACCTAGACAAACATGGACAGAAGCAGTCCGTCCCCGGTGGAATTGAGATCTTGCTCATTTATCCAATTACGATGACTTTTCGGCCTAACATACAGTTAAACATGAGGCTGGACAGCTGTGAGAGTGTTTGTGCATACGTCCATGTGTGTGAATGTGTGTACGTGCCTGTTCAAGCGTGCCTCTACAGGTCGGTAAAGGACATTTAATCGAGCACATAAGAGATTTGGAAACAGGGTAACAGGTGGTCTGATGTGTGTGCGTGTGTGTGTGTGTTAGACATCTAAATATGAAGGCGAGTGTGCGAGCTCGCATACGGGACGTGTTTGTGGGCGTTTCAGCAGATGGACACCTCTCACTGCAATGTCCACCTCTTCGACAGAGGACATCTGAACCTTAAGGGAAGCCAGCTGCTGCTCGGCTTCATGCTAATACGACTTGACTGCTGGAAGTGAAGCCATTTCATGACTAATGGTGAGAAACTCGAGGCCGTATCAATCTGGCGACTGTTAATTAATCTGCTGACGAGATTACAGGTAATTAATAGCATTGTGCTGCAGGATGTAATCACTTACAGTCTGTCTGCCCTGCAAACCAACACACTGAGGCTTATTAATGCCGTGACAAGTTAGACTATCTGATAATGGAGGCGTAAGATGAGTCATCTTCGGATGGTTTCAAAGAACTGACAGCACTTAATTTGAAAATTGTTTACTAGGAATGAATATTTAGGACAAATTGAACCCCGAAGGATAAAGTAGGTCTGTGTGCTCTATTCAAGGAAGGACTCACTTAGACCATGGGCTCGAGGAAAATGCAGAGTCTGGAAATGAAATATTAATACATGCAGTGGCCAGTAACGGAACAATCACTGGTCATCAGCTTGCAGAGGAAGTGAAAGTGGGAGTTCTTACCAGCTGCTGGCCCTGTGGCCCCCAACCTGCATACTGCAGCTGAGCGTTTCGAACCTCTGGAGGGTTCAGGTTCCACGTCTCCCTGGGGTGCACAGAGGAGACGGTGCAATCAGATGAAAGACACACACACACACACATGCTCACACACAAATGCACCAAGGCTGTTAAGCTCCAACACTGCAGCGGCGAAGTACAAGTGTAGCACATCTAGGAACAAAGGTTTAAGTGTATCCATAAATACAAGCCCTTTATAACAGTGTCACCTCTCCTTATTGAGGAAAGTGCTGTGCAGTGCAAGCTGCAGAATTAGAGGTGCCACTGCCTCTATGTCTTTGTCTGGAGGTAAGGATGTATGAGGTCATCAGCTGAAGTGTTTTTTGGCACATTACCACTGGGTGGCAGCACGCAAATAGAGTTCAGCTGGACAGCCTCTGACAATGCTGCCACACTGTGACCTGGTTTTGGTGCAATTTAAAGTGGAAATAATCACATCTTGCAGAACCAAATGATCATAATATATCTCGGCTCTTGTTCAATAGCAGTGACTCAACGATTTATTCACCAGGTGCTGAGGATTCTGGCTGTCACCGCTTGGCTGTGTTCTGAGAAACAGAGGCTCCGATTTTTTCCAAGCCAACTGTGCTGTGTGGTTTGTTAGGAGCGAGAACACGATCTGGACCACTGACAGGAAACATCCTCAACCTTTTATGGGTTTGATATAAAGTCATGATGAAATGGCATTCGGAGAGCCTCTTGCTTGCTGAATTTGATTTGATTTGATACTTCCTGCTGCAATAAGTTGTCTGGGGAGGAGCTCAAAGCAGAGAGGCATCAAAAGTGTAAACCAATGGGAGATCAATCAGTGAGAGAAAGGCAGTTTTATTTGATGGGAGGGGTGTGATGTTTTTATTGGCTGAAATTTTTGTTCATGCCTACTGGTTCAGCATGACGCCACAACTGATGATACACTCTTTGAGAACACGTTGAGAAAGTATATTTTTCATTTCAGTGTGTGACGTTAAGTGGACAATCTTGCCTGCAAAAGCCAAGCATAACAGAGAGAGCAAACTGCATATTCAACTGTTTCTTTATGTGTCCTGAAGTGCATTTTCAACTTCTCTGTGATGAAGGATGGCGCCACAAGTGAGTCACAAGTAGGGATGCAAGATAATATTGACATTGTTATCGCCTATTGGCATATTGAATATTGGCAAAAAAAAACGAATGCGTAAGTATGTTTGACAGAACCTAAGTTGAAGTGGTTTTCTTATTTTGCCCAGTGAATGTGCACATTTTGAAAAGCACTGTATCTAATGTTTGCATTTGCCAGTGGACCTTCACAATAAGAGTCAGCATGATAAAATGTTTATTCCACTACTTTATAGAGAGACTTTACACTCTCTGCAATTAAAAATATGTGCATGTATCGGTACTGGCATTAGCAATCGGCCAAAAGAGTTGTAAATTTTCAGCATATCGGATAACGGCAAAAAAATTCATTATCGTGCATCCTTAAGCAAGACATTTAATTTGCGATGGCCTTGCTCTCATGAGGCAAAGTAGTATTTAGTTTTACAAAATTTCTGCAAGAGGTCATTTCGCAGCATGCTAATTTGCCAACCTACTTGCCTTAATGTTGCTGCAGTTCCTACTAGTCGCCACTAGAGGTCACAGATTATTTGGTACCACTTTAAGTGCACAAACAGCATCAGTAGCAAATATAGAAGTTCAGACTGACACAACAAGCAGAGCTGCTGGGTGGGAGGTGTGAGAGAAGAGGTGGAAATGAGTCTCTCAACATCACTGCCAGTGAGGCTGGATGTGACATTAAAGCATATGGTAATGAAATATAATGTAAGGCGAGCAACGTTGCCAACTTACGGAGTCTCCAGGCTGCATATGATGTAGAAGGCGGTGTAGGAATGCTGGTACACCTGGAAGAAGAAGAAGAAGAAGAAGGACGAGGAGCAGGGAAAAGACATAAGACAGGTGACGTTAACCTTTTGATTTGACTCGATTTATTTCCCCTGTCTCTGACTTTTGTAGAAAATAAATAAATAGAAATATTGAGATGTCACAATTAAATTAAGACTCTGTAGAGTAAATACGTTTTTGAATAAGGAGTGTGTGTCTTCGGGCGATAAACAGTTTCATTAGTCTGCGTTTCAGTGGAGAGCTTTTAGTGTCCAAAAGCTTTTCCATCCTGCCAATAACATAGTTCTTGTGAAAACACAGAACATTTGTAGTTTTTTTTTTTTTTTTGTATCAATCGATATCATATCAGCCTTCAAGACCAATTTTTGTTGAATCTAAAAATGAAAATAGTTCATTTCTCTACAAATCGGCATATTTGGTTCCACTGATTTGACTGGAAGCCTGTGTGCCATACCAATACATTTAATTCAGCAGGGGGTATTTTTTTGCAACTCTTGTATTAATATGCAAAACCTGTGTTTATCATGAACACCACTGTGACCCATCCAGAGTGGTAATTGGGTCTATGGGGAGGGAGAGAGAGAGAGAGAGAGAGAGAGAGAGAGAGAGAGAGTGGAGAGAGTGAGAGAGAGAGGTAATATTTCTGATGCGTAAAGTGTGTAGAGTATAGAGCTGATGTATGTGTGTGTGTGTGTTTGTGTGTGTGCTTGTGTCACTGCAATGGCTGTATATCATCCATCAAGGTGATGGAAGCATGACTAAAATAAGAAATGCAAACACACACACACACACACACACACACTAATATCACAACTCTGGTGACACTCACTCAGTCTTGCTGTTTTTTTTATACTCTCTCTCTCTCTCTCTCTCTCTCTCTCTCTATGTTTTCAGCCAACATCCTTCCCTTCACACACTCCAATATCAATATTCTTCACCTTCTACACCTTCTACATCAACTTTGTAGTAACGCACAGGAAACAGTGATCAAGAATGAAGCAGACTGACAGAGGACCTTTTCCCACCGCCGCGGTACCAAACCTTTGGGCACAGGAATTTTTGGATTTTCCATTCGTCCAGTTCCAATTGATGTTTTGGTTAGAGCTCAACATGTGGGACTCACCGGAGGCAACAGGACCCTGGGGGCGGAGCGACTGCACTGCTGCACACATGATGAAAGGTGGTAACTGCGGTTCTCAAATTCAAGTACACGTAGGAGCATTTTGTTGTTAGCTGTTGAAAAGGGGTGTAACGATTCATCCCTTGTCTCAAATTTAAATTATGCCGATTCGAATGAATTGATTGGCCAAAATAAACTCGTAGGATGAATCTTGTCAGCGTCGGCCTGCATTGAGATGTCATGCTGTAAATCAATTTATTCACGATTCTTAGAAAAACACGCCAAACTTGGACTGGGTAAATACTACAAGGTGCAAGTTGCTCGTAGTATTTATGGATACCTGCAGCTACATCACTGAATTGGGTGTGGCCACAATAGCAACATGCCTTAAAGTTTCAACCCCTAGAGGGCAGCGCAGCAGAAGAGATGACTCACTCTTTAAGGAATGAAGCGAAACGCAAAGTGTATAGGAAAATATTCCTGCATTTGGATGAATTGGGATGATTTTGATCCTGACCAGTGTGAGTAAAAATTAAGTTTTCTGTAACATTAGTTGAATTTTCTGTCTTTAATACAGCTGTTCCTACTTCCCCTTAAGCTGGTTGGTAACTAAACCTGGATTAAACACCAGTTCCTGTTGGCTCCCATTTGTGCCAAGTAATGTTTCTTCTTGTGCAGTGCAGAAAAACCCCAAACTATTAAATATATCTCAACCACCTGGATTGGTGGTTGACACGGCAGGGCTTGCGGTGAGAGTGCTTTCAGGCACATCACAGTCCTGACAGAGCTGATGCAGTCACGGGACGCGTTATTTAGCACTGGAAATAAATGATAACTTTCCAGCCGGCACTTTCCATTGCTTTTCCTCGATCTCATCTCCCACCGTGTGCCAAGCGCCGTGGGGTTTGTTTGTGTTTTCACCTCCCCTCGCTACAGTTCCACTCGGCTGTGTTGGTCCCGCCGCCATAGCTGACAGGCAGTGGTGTGCGACAGGCCTGTGCACCCCACCATGATTACTTTCTCCTCCTCCCCCTCTTTGCCAGTGCCTCCACTGCAGTGCGTGCCTGTGCCCCCTCCTCCCCTATGGAGCCGGCTGACATATTTGGCTGTCAGATTGCTAATTCAAAAAATAAGCAAACAAATGAGAGGCTCACCGGTGCCACGTTGTAGGCCAGCAGCACATGCTTCATGTCGGGAGACACCTCGTACTTGCTGGCTTTGTACATTTCCTGAGAGGCAAAAGCAAAAGCAAAAAAAAAAAAAAGACAAAAAGATGAGACCTTTAACCATGCGTGGTATTTTTTCATTAAGCCGGTCCTTAAATGACTGCATTTGACGGATGGCCCAGCTCTTGAAGCAATCAGGAGATGTATTAATCTTTGCACTGGGGCTTACTGATTTGATGACGGACATAATGTTGTGTGTCGTCACCCGAGCTGCTGCAACACTGACGCTGCATTCCATCTCAACTTTCAGCACGTAGCCCAAGCCCCAAGTGTTAACTAGGCAATTCACATCTCGCAGTAATGATGGATCATTTGAGTAAGCTTTGTAATAAAAGAGCTTTGGGCGCTTTGATGTGCTGACACTAAAAGAAAAGTTTTAATTTAATTCATGAGCAGTCATGGTCAGTTCTTCGGGCCCGTGACTGCACCAAAGGAAACAAGAGAAAGAGAGGATGAAAAATGTACTTACAAACTTCTTGTTATGCACCAAGACCGTTTGCTCATCGGTGTCGACGTTGAACTTGACAACGTCGCCATCTCGATTGCGGTACAACAGTTCATTACCTGTAGTGGGGATAAAGAGAAACGAAGAGAGAGAGAGAGAGAGAGAGGGAAAGAGAGGCAGAGAGAGAAACTTTGACTTTGTTTTTATTTTTCTGAAGTAAAGAACATGCAGAGGGAAATACCACCACCGCAACACCCAAACACGCAAATGACAATTTCAAAGCGTTGGCAGCCTTCACAGGTACAATCAGCATTTATATTACAAACTCTTCTCCCGCTATACGTATTGCATTCTGCAGCCCTCAAACATCCATAAATGAGACAATATCACTCTTGAGAGAAAAATACATGTATTCCACCATAACAGGCATGCAGTGAATTTCCCTGTCCACACCTGGTGTTTTTGTATCCAGGTATATCATGATTGTGTCGAGATTCAGATGAGATGAATTGTAGTTGACACCTGGCATTAGAGACAGACCATGTTTAACATACTTTGACGTTATTTTTATGGACCTTCTCATATTTTGCACGTTCTCTTGTCACAGAAATGAACACGCACTTACAGAGATGACACAGTTGACTAGCATGCACACTACAAGGCATGTGTGGACAAATGCGTCCCAGGCCATCTCCGATTGTGGCTGACTGATCTGATCTCAAAGCGTCTTCAAAACCTTTTGAGTGCTTTCAGGCCTGCATTCAACTCTGTCCACTTGCAATCGAATCACCCAGGATCGATGTAAATGTCAGGTGTGAACAGCTCAGGGAAAGTGTCTGCAAGACTGAAAACACCGATTTGATCCGATGGTTTGACCCCATGGCCGACTTGACCTGTCAAGCTCAAGATCACAGAACACATGAGACCCAGAATGGAGGTCATTATGAAAACGAAAGGCCTTCACAAAGGACTTTCAACAAGTTCAGAGCAAATTCAACCCATGACAGAGATCATTTACTGTAACTTAACCATGTTGTGAAGCAGGTCCTGCAAACCTCTTACTTGTATGAGATGTAAAATTAGTAATACACAGCTGTCTGGTTTCCTGCCTAAAAACTGTAGGAACCACTACAATTGAAGAGTTTGGCTCCAAAATGAGATAATCACCCTCTGGAAAAACATGGCGCCTCTTCCTATTACTATTGACA
>OMLB01035494.1:19157-29489 GCA_900302555.1 Myripristis jacobus | reverse complement strand
TTCCCTTGGGCGCTGAGGACACTCATAGTCAACTATGGATCAGTGGTAACATCAGCCACTCGCCTTCCATCACATCCCATACACTCGTCTTTCTGACCCATAACCCTACAAGCAATTTTCAAACTCTATGACTCCAGTTATTTCCCAGTGGAAACCTACAAGTAGAGAAAAATAAAGACATGATAAAATCATGGTCAGGCTGCACGGGTAAAGTGCAGAGGAAATGTAAAATTTATCAAGCCTGAGGTGGGACCTGAAAAGAAAGAGTGTCAGCCTCCTTTTATGGGTCATATGTTTCTTGAATTCCTGGGAAGAGAAACAGAAATGCAGTCCTGTGGTAGTGCATTTGCCTCTAATCCACCTTTTAGTCAGAAATCCACATTTAATGAGATTTTTATACAGAAAAAAACTATTTTAACTCTACGGTCATATGCAGACTGTATGTCTCCTCTGAGATTCTCTCTCTGGGTTTAGGTGACTACCAGCCAAAAGTTAAACTGCACACATCACGTCCACGTTGGCCAGCTTGGCCAGTCTGCAATGAGTTATGCCGAAGGACACCTGAGGGACGAGAGTAAAATAGATTTCACACTTTGCTGTCGCTTCCTGTGGGCGGAACAGATTTACTAGTGGAAATCTTCCCGTTGCTAAATCATTGAGTTATCTGAAATCAACAGTAAACATCAGGTGTTGGAATAGCAGAAGGGTTTTGCTTATTCTCAACTGTCTTAAAAGTTTTGGTCTGCTCTCAGTGTTACTCTCTCCAGTACTTGTTAGTTAGAAATTTTACTTTAACAGCAAAGTACAGGCAAAAAATACAAATGTGTTCTTTTGGCCTGTTGTAAAATGGTGTATTTCTGCAGACTGGGGCCTAAACAGTCTTGGAGTTGCATCAGTTGGCTTTGACTGGAAAGCTGAGACTCTTGTGGATTCAATGAGCCACATTTGATTCATGTGTGATGATGTTCGCCCCCACAGGAGCCATTTCATTGCAGTCAGACCATTTTTTGAAACGTCTAAAATGACCTATAGTGACCTCTAGGATAATCACAGCCTCATGAAACTTTACAAACCAGAGACCGAGGACAGTCAGAGGATGTCTGATTTTCTAGATATACTGACAACTGATCCCCTCGGTCATCAATAAAGCATTTCTGATTCTGAAAGTTTCTGAGACGTTTGCTGACTAGAATGTTCATGATCCATTCTGCAAAAATTCTTACCAAAATCTCCAAATGTCAAACGTTTTTGACACCAACTCAAAGCATGAATTTTTCATGTTCCTCAAGGTCTTGGTGTCCTAATGTGGTATTTTGGAGGGATTTTGGACCATTTTTATTATGTCTTGAGTGGTCAAAATGGTCACATTTTACACCAAATCTGTGCAACAAATTGTATCAACCCAAAAATCGCAGCAACAGCTTCTGAGACATGACTGAGCATGGGAATGGCCATCATACACTTCCATCATAATGTTCGAACCCTTAGACACTCTGGACTTTCAACATTTGAATCGGCGCCCAACCAAAACACAATGTTTATCACAGATTTATGACTATAATAACTTGAGACACAGTCCTGAGCTGCATCTCAAGTTAATCTTCAGGTCCCCAGCTTTCAGATGATGTATACTGCTTCTATTTGGCATCTACGTTTGTCCATTTATTTACTTTGAAGTCTCCCTCCGCCTTCCCAAATGGGTCGAAAGAGAGGGAAGGAATGGTAAGCTGGTTAAGGAAAATATCAGCATATTTCTAACACTCGTTGCTTACAACTTAAAGGTAAATTACACCACATAAGCCACAGGAGCACACTAAAGATCTTCAAGTGGTCATATCTAACAGTTCCAGAGGAAGTAAGGGTGGACTTTTCGCTCCAGTGAATTCAGGGTCTGAAAGTCGTGCGTCCTGTTGGTTTCAGGTGTACATCAACAGCAAAGGCCTGGTGTACTCGGTGATCCTGCTGCTGGCCTCGGTCACACTTACCGTGAGTACACACACACCCCCACACTCTCCACCGTGGCTGACAGCTGCTGCCCCTCCCTGCGGTGCTTACATCCCCTCGCTCTGCCCTCCTCAGGTCCTGAGTGTCCATCTGAACCGCTGGAGGCTGGACCGCAAGCTGGGACTCTGTCTCATGCTGCTGTACGCCATCTTCCTCCTCTGCTCCGTCGGCTTCGAGAGGCTGTAGAGGATACACTCCATCACACACACACACACACACACACATACACACAGGTGCACACAGACAAATCAGACGGTCAAACACATGGACTTGCTCGAGTGTTTGTTTCCTACATCTACTGCTGCCATTATTTATCAAGTGTATGGACAGATGAATTTGTGATTGGTTTACAAATAGCGTGACCACTGTATGAATGACATTGGCTGCCTGAAAGCTACATGGTTTACCTTTGATAACTGAGTATTTTACATACTTTTATACAAAGCACTGTCTAGCCCACATTTTGAAAATGCACTGTCACAAAAACAAATTGATAAAGTGCTGAATTTGTACTGCACCTACACTTCTTCCTTGTACCTGCGAGGTGTTATTTTGAGAGAAAATTGCGCTTTATGACTGCCACAAGTAACCTCAATGACCAGATGTTCATCAATGTAGATTTATTCAGTATGTAGTTGCTTCTCAGTCGGTGTGGTTATTTTATGTATAGTTTTATTGTAGAGTTCTCCTCACGCCTGTGTGTGTGTTGTCGTGTAAGATCTAAAGCATGGCTGGCGCTCCAGACGATTGCACTAAGCCACCGTTGTCTTGGCTTGTAAATAATATCGGCCCCCTCTTTCCTAAAAGTGTCTTAAGACAGCAATCATGTTTTTGTGCTGGCTCACAGTGGAAGAAAGAAGGGCTTTTAGGAAAATTCGCCCTTTGGAGAGAAGTTTCAGTGTGTATGAGTGAAATAAAATACCCTGTTCTGTGAGAGTGTTTGGTGCTTTAATATGATTCCTGCTTATACACTGAGTTCAGTTTTTATCTTCATGTGTATGTTCACTAAATGTTTGCGTGTGTATTGAGGAAGACAAAAAAGAATGCGTGATACATTCTCAAAAATGCATGATCATCAAACAGAAGCAGTCTCCTCACAGCTGCTGAAGATAAGCTGCACTCAGACAGTCTTCACACTATCGCTATGATCTTGGATGTTTTCGTTTTGGGTTGTATCGGATTGTACTTCCAGAAAAAGTAGAGGTGCACCAGCACTGACAGTAGTTTTAGATCTGGGGTTACAGTCAGGTATCAATGGAGCAGAGAAAACTTCTCCAATGCCAAAATCTGCACTGCAAAAATTCAAATGCAAAAAAAAAAATCTGATATTTGGTGTTGCAATCTTGTTTTCTTCAAACAACTGAAAAAATTGGGATGAGATTAATCCCACTTGTTTCTAATGCTCATCAGCTTGTTGTCATGTTCTCGATCCTAGTGGGCTGATCTGCCTGATTCTGCTTTGTTTCTCCATGTTATGTTATAAATTTATATTATGACGACTGTCTTTGATATTTTACTTATACATCTTACTTATACTTTACTAATACATCTAAATACATCATAAAAAGTGAGACTGAAGACTAGTCTGAGGATTAAAGGGATAGTATGCACAAAATGACCCTAAACAACTGCAGGAGGCTGACAGGGTCGTTGATTACTACCAATACAAGTTCTGACATTTCTGCATGTCAAAACTCTCCCTCTCTCTATATATAATTTTATATACATGATTAATAACCATTTGCTTTATGAATGTCAAAAAAAAATCATTACAAACATCAGTTTCAAATACATGGACATTTTTATTTCAGTCAGGCGAAATCAACTTCAATACCAAATAAATGTAAAAAAAATAATAATAATAGTACAACAAAGTACATCATTTTACAAATACTCATAATGGAGGTCAATGACATATCAGAATAATCACAAAAGAAATTTAAACATGTCACAGTCATAACAAAATAGAAAAAGTCAATACAATACATACGATGCATTAGTATCTGTATGTGAACTGTTAGCTATACCATATACATACAAAATTCTACTAGTTAAAAACTCCCAATACCAATGAAATATCAAGTAAGATACAGTATACAAAATGTAAAAAAAATACAAACCAAAAAAAAATTGAATTGTGAAGTGTGTGTGTGTGCATTCGTACGGGTGCAATTTGCATGCAAATCTGCCTCAGTGTGACAAATGATAAAAGCAGCTACAGTTGGTTTGTGTGTGACGGCTGGGAGCAGCTCATGGTCAGACTAATCAGTTTGACAGCAGGAGACGAGAATGGCCGGGGTTTATGAAAGATATCACCATCAAATTGTTCCTAAAATGCTGGCACAAGACCTATTCCAGAAAAAGGATGCACCGTTAATGACACTAGTTTCATTTATTGGGCCTTACAGCAGGCTAAAATAGAGAACAGATACCACAGAAACTCCCTAATACTAAAATCTGATACTAACAGCAACAACTAACATCAGAAATCAAACTAAAGCAACTGGATTTTCTGACACAAAGGGAATGTTACAGTAAAATAAATTTTAGTTATGATCCCAAAATATTGGTAAAGTTGTACACTGCTTGGTAAAGGTGACTGAACTGTTGTATTGGCCATGTTTAGTTTTCAGTATCAGCGTCAGCCATGGAAATTAGGTTTTGGCGTATTGCTAAACAAGCAAGGCTGAAGATTACATATTTGTGCTATTAGCATAAATCAACTAATACTCTTCTTGGCAGCATTTCTCTAAATATCTGAATGTCTTGCTTTATGTAGACGAAGAGTCTGTGTTACTGTTGAATCAAGCTCTAAAAATAAGTTTTAAGGTTTGCACTCCCAAAAGACATCGTGGACCCTCTTTGTCCCACTGACTCACAATGAAACAAAGACGGCCCGACTGCTTGTGGGAACACGGGTGCTGAGCGGAGAGATGGGAAGAGGTGGTGACACGTCTGATTTGTGTGATGATGGACCTTGGCACCGACTGGCTCCCCACGGGGAAACCTCCTCGTTAGATAAATGTTCTAATAGATCAGACAGAAGTACACAGACAAATGCCACTACAAAAGTCCACTAGTAATAAGAACAGTAATAAGAACAATAATATCATCCCTCGACAACGGGATTCATTTTGAAAACCCATGTGTGTGATGCTGTTCTCCCCGTCCAGGGAGGAAAAATAGATCATTTGGCAGGAAAAACACAAACTGTCCTAGCAGTCCACACCGTGTCTCTGAGTGTGTCAGGGTGCACATAATTAGCAGTGATGCTGATCCATTTGCTCCTGGGAGCTCCCATGGAGACAGCGGTTGCTATGGTTACTGCATGCTCTCTGTCTCTTGATCTAAGGTGTGTAACAGTCCAGAGGAGTGACAGTGCTCTGTGTGTGAGTGTGTGTGTGTGCGTGTGTGTTTGAAAGCAAGCCTCGGGGCCTTGGCTGGCAGGTTGGTAGTGATGATCACATGATTGACTCTGTTCCCCATGTTGACTGATCTGGGGTCTGTTTTGGGAGGATCCCCCCTTTGATGCTGTAGATGCGAGCGGTGCTGCTGTGGCTGACCTGTCGTCTGGCTCTGCCACGTCCGGACAGAGCCCCGCAGCTCCGGAGTGGGAGGGGCTTTTGATGTGGTGCTCAGGGGTGGGGTGCCGTTGCCGAGGGGGCGGGGTTTGCCACCGTGAAGGTCACTCGGGGGCAGAGCTCTGGTTCTGCTGGTATATGGAGGCTTTCTCCTTCAGCAGAGCCAGGCACAGGTGGCAGCTCCAGCTCCCTGAAAAAACAAACAAACAAACACACACAAAGAGGCAAGTTTGATTACTGTGTTTGATTAATCTGTGGGCATCCAGAGGCAGAGTCAGTGAGCCACCCTTCTCTCCTCTCTACCTCTGCACTTGCAAACTCCACAATGTATAGGTTATCTTATTGTGAAAAACACAAATGTTAAAAAGTTAGTGGAGAGTTTTCACACAGCCCCTGCCGTCCATCTCCTATTCAGAAAGAACTACTGCTGCTCCATTTTTGATAACTCATGTCAGCATCAATCTGCTCTATCATTTTTGCTTTTTTGATGCATACTAATGAGAGAAAGATTTTGGTGAAAGTTATCAAGTCTTTTCTAACGTGGATTATGGATATCTGCATGTTTACCATGCATTTATGTTTTGAGACACTAGCCGCTTGCAAACCTCCAAATGTACCGTGTGACTGCAGAGAATCAATACTTATATTGGAATGAGAGACACGTCGTCTTGTGACGAGCTTTCACCCTCCTGTACCAGGGCGACTAGAGAACAAGGCGACAAATCAGACCAGGTCTGCTCACTGGGCGACAGGCCTTGCAGCAGCACTCAACCCTGCAGACAGCAACACTAGCTGGGGCCAACAACCACATGCACATGTCACTGAAGTGACAAGCCAGGGAGTCCTCAGTGTCAGCTTACCCTCAGGAGGCTCAGTCATCGGGGGACTGAGACAGTACATGTGGTAGCCTCGGTCGCAGTCATCACAGAACAGCAGCTGGTCCTGGGGAAAGGCAGCAAAAAGGCATGAGGTGCAGTCTAGCAACTGGACTGGCGAGCCAAAGTGAAGCAGTACACAAAACCAGCAGCTCTGTTTCCAACTTTTGCCCATATTTCAAGCACACTTTCAAAAATTCAGTAGAAGAAAATGCAAATCAGTGTGCATTCCCCATCAACCACATTATGCAAATAAATTTGAAAAGCAAAGTTGGGAAAACAAAACAGTCGCAGAGATGAGATGGAGATGACCTCATTGCTCTGAGAGGAGTTATCATTAAACGGAGTAGAAGCACTGGCCAAAGGGCACTGCTACATCACAGTTTCTTCAAATTAACTGTTTCCGTTAGCCTTTGTCACATTTTCTCTTTGTCAAAATGAGTTTTGGAAATGTTGTGTTTCTCTGCAGGCTTTTAAACCACCAATTCAAAATTAGCATAAAAGTAGGAGGATGGAAACCCCACTATTGAAAGGCTTGGATTCAAGTGCTGAATCCCCAAACTCATGGAGACCAGGAGTCATTTGTGCTAAATTATGCTGACAGTGATTACACTGTCATCCAACATTTCAGTTTTTCAGAGGGAATTTCTTCTCCAACATATATCAGTTTCATTTGGAGGTGTTGTGCCTCCACTGTGATTTGGACAGGCAGCTTGCTGTGAGGGGTGAAGCGCGTTCTGCTCATATTCCATGAGAGTAATTGCATTTCTCACAATGGGGGCACACAAAAACAACACTGAAAAGATTCTTTCAAACCAACAAAAGGTCTGTCGTTACCATCAGTGTTTTGGATGCAAAGTGAAACTACAGCTCATGTATTGGCTTAACAGATTATAAATACGTGATTTAGATTGAGCACTGCTGAAAATGAAATAAAAGTAAGCCAGGGGAGAAATGCTAGAGGTAAAAGAAAGAATAAGGTGAAATGAAAATGATTACTTCCAAACACTGGCTGTAAATCAAGCTAAATTCCTTTTTCTTTTATTGCTCCATTATGACACAGCACTGCAACAACATGCGAAAAACACCGCGAGCCAAAGTTGCAGCAAATACAGGCACAGCACTCACATCATTCTCTGAGGTGCCGCAGACATTGCAGCACTTGCACTCAATGCACTGCCAGCGGTAGGTCTTCACCGCAGCCATCATCACTGCTGTGAACTGCAGGCATGTCGGGTGGCCTGGGGGAAGGACAGACAACACAGTCAAAAAGAGGAGCAGAGCCCAACTGAACACTGACTGAAGGTGTTTCAACTATGAAAGCGGCAGCTGTTTTGGCCACCCTATGATTTGGTAGGATTTGATTAGGCTATTAAAAAAAAAGAAAAGGTGATTGGCCTGTACCTGAGCGCCCGCAGTCTGAGCAGGATACCAGCTCTTCTGACTGGCCAGTCTTCTGGTTTAAAGAGGAGTCTCCCAGGCAGAAGTCACAGTAGTCGTTGGGCAGGGCCAGGCCGTTGGGACCCTTCTTAGGAGCTATGCAGGCCAAACGGTAAAAGAAAACATTCAATGCACACCTGATACTGTTACTTTATCATGAAAAATGATTATTGAGCGATATTTGTTGAGTGGCATATTAAAATTAAACAACAAAATCTGAGTCAACTAATGTAGTCTTGTGCAGTTTAAAAATCAGACTATTGCCTTGCAAGTGCAGTTCTACGAACCTCTGCAATGCATTTCACCCAAATACACTACCTTGTTTCAGCTAGTTTGCTGAAAGCGCATTCAGAATTACAATCAAAACTAATGAAAGTGTGTCAGTTTGCTGGTTCAGTGCATTTACTAGCACAGTGCAGCGTGCACCCAGGAAAACTGAAGCAATGCGATGGATTTGTTGAAAAACAATATTATGGATGATGTGCTGAATGGACGCCGAGGTTCCCAGCTGTGCATGCATTTCATAGTCAGCCAGGAACGCTGAGTCTCATTTCCCATTGAACTTTTGTAGGGGGGGGGGCTCAAAATAATTTGGAAAATCAAAAACATGAAAAATGGAGGGAGAAAAAAAAAAAAGAATGAGAGAGACTGCCCAAGTGCACACACGCTAGTGTGCATGTAACCAAACCCCCTGCCCCTCTCTCGCTCTCTCTCGGCACTAGAGTGTGACTCACTCTTCTGCTCCTCAGGCTGGCGAGGAGTGGGTGGTGCCTCGATCTCCTCTCGGTCCTCGCCCTCCTCCTCGGCCAGGTGAGAGTGTGTGTAGTGGTAGCTCAGGCCCGGACGGTTCTTGTAGCGCTTCCCACAGACTGACACACACACACACGGTGATACAAAAGTGTTACAGTAACGGCGGCTAATAACTACGACTACCGTCCAAAAAGGCCCAAGGTGGAACCGGAAAACAGCGCCACTCATCGTCCCACAACCGGCTTTGTTTAAGTTTTTAGGGATTTTTTGTTTTTTAAAAAAAGGGGTAATATCATACCGCGGAGCTGAGCATCTGCGATGTGAGCTATGACCAGCAGGGAGTTACTGAGCTCACGTGGAGTGGTATTTAAAAAAAGAAAAAGAAAAAGAAAAAAAATCCAGCAACTTTTCCAATTTCTATGTTGTCAGGCTTCAGTTCCAGATGGGGTCTTTATGCATGCTTGGCGGCAGGTTTCCTTTTCACGGGCGCACACATTGTGCTTTTTCACGTAAAGGAAAAAAAAAAATTAACTGCACAACTGCCACAACTCTTTCCGACATGCACGACAGGCACACCAGCGGACATTAGCAAGCGAAGCCTCTACTCACTGTCACAGGCATAAGGTTTGTCCCTCTCCTCCAGCGCTGCAGCGGCCGCCTCTGTTTTCTTCTTGCCATTCCTGTCACTGCGACCCTGGGAACCCACACAGAACCAATGACAGCTGAGACGGGTAATGCCACAGCAACAATACTACACAGTTTAGCATGGGCATTTGCCATGACTCCCTTCCACCCTTTAACCAACATTGAATGGTCTCAAACACAACAAAAACTGCCCCCCACTGATAAAAAAAAAAACAGTAAACAATGGTAATAAATCATCTAAGCAAACAATTCTGGTATTACTAGTCCCAACAACAGAAGTAAAGATGAGCCTTTTCTGAACCACAATGTGGTGAAACTGACTCTAACAAATAAGCCCTTCCTAGTTCAGCAATCAAGCCACTATAAAAACCATCCTGAGGGAACTGGATTTAGATAATACTGCAACACCCCCACCCACACACACACACACAAACAAACTGCTCTCCTGGGATCATGTGTGGGGATTTGATGTGACGCTCACCTTGGACTTGCTCTTGCCTCGTCTCTTGGGAGTCTCATCCTCAAAGTCCTCGTCGTCCAGGTCGTCCAGGTAGTCGTCATGGTCCAGGACTCTCTGTGGGGCAGGGATTAGAGGACACAGAGGGATTGGACAAGGTCACCTTCGTCCCTAAAATGAGTCCCTGCTGTTCGTCTAGCATATATTTATGCACTGATCTCTCTTACTCTGCTTGTTGGGAAAAGTGAAGGATCAACTGAGAACTAATGTCAAATGTCTGTTTTGTAGAATTGAGATGAGCGAAAGTATGTGGAGGGCCTTCATCTGGTTAATACATACTGATCTTACACCTCTCAAGTTCATCTGCTAAGCTGAAAACAACCCTATGAAAACCATATGCGCATTCAAAAAGGAGCTGGATCATTAACTGAAATCCTTTCAGAGACACAAACGCTGTGCTCTAGCCTGCCTGGGCGGTGGCTCAGCGGGATCTGCCCTTTTGAGACACTGATTTAGTTATACTGTCTCTTGTCTCTGGATCCATTAATTGTACTGGTAGAAAACAAGGGAGTGGCTGGCC
>OMLB01035488.1:8997-35832 GCA_900302555.1 Myripristis jacobus | reverse complement strand
GACAAGAGAAGATGAGAGTCATGATCCCTCACTGTCAGCTTATCTGCTGCATTCAGCTTATCTGCGGTGTGTGTGTGTGTGTGTGTGTGTGTGTGTGTGTGTGTGGAGAGATGAGGTATGGAGAAGATGGGCATGAGGTGTTAATATATAAAATGTAAGAAATGACAAAAAAGAAAACATCACATTCACGCTGACAACAAACTGAAGTGAAAGTACTGCCTGCCATTGTTTTTTGCTTCTCTTTTTTGCTTCCTGGATTGGGAAACCCCCACGAGGTGTGTGTACCTCTTTAATTACAGCTGTTCAAAGACAGCTATGTGTGTGTGTGTGTGTGTGTGTGTGAACTGTGCTTTTCAAAAAAGTACGAGTCAATCAAAGACTCAAAGAGCTGACAGAAGTCGGCACATCACGACCGGTGATGTGGTGACAGCTTGTCGTGTCTTCATTCATTCACACAGAATACACAGGCATGTCATATGGATACATTAACATGACGCCGCAGTTACACTCAGCTATTTGACGAGTCATCTTTCAATAAACTACTTCGCAACTAATTAGTCAGCAGTATACGCCCTGGCTGGATGGCAGAGAGAACCGCCCGGGGCGACATCCTCAACCGGCTGAACCCAACTTCACTAGCTAACCCTGCAGATGCTGCCCGGACTGCCGAGCTAACGAGCTAGCTAGCATCATGACAGGTGTGTTTATGCGGACTGTCCAGCCTCCCGAGAAAAAAACAACATACCTGTTCACTGTACAGACGTGCCGATAGTCAAATATACAACTGAATTTAACCGGCCGCCACAGTTAGTCGGTGGAAATCTGCTGGCTGAAAACCTAACTAGTGTATACAGTCCATCAGACTGCTACCTCCGTCAAGCTAACCGGAATAAGACACCACCTCCGCACAAACATTTCAAAATAAAAGCCTTATGGAGAAAAAAAAAACGGATTGCAACTTTATAAAGTGTTTTTGGAATATGGTCAAATAGTTAAATATAACTAAAAAAGGTTACGTTTAAGATTATAGTAAACTTTAATTATCCTACAGAAGGGGGAATTGCGTGATTCTCACAGAAGATATAAGAATGTGCTGTTCCCTGCACCTAAAATTGTAAGTATGACTTCATGGCAAGGCTATCCCTATATTACCAACCTTATTCAATAGTTTATAACACTGGGAGTGAGTGAATAAATCTGCGTCTACTAAGAGCAGAGATAAAAACTCTACAGTACAATTATTAAATTCAGACAAAAACAATTTGCGCTTATTTTGAAGGCTGGATCGCCAGTGGCCCGGTCTTATTCTGGCTGTTTGTGGTCAGCTTGAGGCGGCCAGGAAGGCTAATACTTGATGCTGCCATCGCTTCCGCAATTTGATCTCTGCTGGCGCAGACTCCGCCCCCCTCACGTCAGGTGTATCAACAGGTGGATGAAAAATGCATGAGGTGAAGATGCGGTCTGCTGCCAACAGGAGCTCACTGCTTTATGCAGTCCTAGACAGCGTGAGCTTTCAGAAAACAGCTGAGGCAATCCTAATATTAACATTCTACAGAGGCACCAGTTAAATCACTGCGAAAGTTTAAAATATCATTCAGCTACTATAGTTGAAACTTTTGCCCTACACATTCCTACAGAAATAACACTGGAGATGACATTAACTAATAAATACAAATAAAATAAAATAAATGCCGTAAAGAATGATGAGGTCACTTACTGTGTAATAACTGAGCTCTAGACTACACTATACATCCTAATAAAATTATAGGAATGCTATGGTGATTGATGGGGAACTGTATTGATGGTGCAGTGGTGTATGGTATGTGCAGCTGCTTCTCAGTGTGACCTCTGTGTGTGAACACAGGTGTTACTAGTTACAGTAAATAAGGTTATGCAACACAACCTGAATTAATGTCAATAGTAACACCTGTGTTTACCCTGCTATTTCATGTCAAAATGGCTGCTGTGAGAAAGGTCGCTTGTTGGTGCAATTTCAGTAGCTTCCATGCGGTAAAATTAGACTTCTCATTAACTGGGTATTAAGGAGCTGTTGCTTTGTGCTCTGTACAAAGTTTCACTGAAATTGCAACTTTCATTCCCATGTCCTTGAGGTCATTTTCTGGTATAGTGCCCCCCTATGGCTAGAGGTCAGAGAAGTATGGGTAGCATGTATACCAAGTTTAGTCTTCTTTGGATTTAGCATTGTCAAGATACAACATCACTTCCTGTAAAAACTCCCTATAATTTCCACAGTTTAGATAGACAGATAGATAGATACTTTATTGATCCCAGTGGAAATTTAGCTGAGAGGAAGAACAAAACAAAGACAAACATACTAAAAAACAACAGGATTCTTGGACCAATAATTACAAAACTGTGATTATAATTTCTTCCGAAGATACCGTCGGAAATCTCACACTGTGACATCCTGATGCATCACAGAAGTTGTTAACTCTTATTCAGACATTTGAAGTTTGAGCATGAGTCATAACGAGGAATGGCTTTGCTTGATCTGTGGAGATTCTGCATGTTCATCTGCTGTGCTCATCATCTGGTTAACAGCAGCTCTTCTCTGCAGAACAGCAACACCGTGTCGAGTCTGATCTGATCAGCGTGAGGCTGGAGCTGATGCTGGAGCTTGTGTTTCACAGCCGGTAAGTGTGGATCCTCCTCTGTCTGTCACTAAATACAACACTCAACATGTGTCGCTCTGTCAAGTGTCAGAGCTCCTGAAACGTCTGTGCAAAGGATGCTGTAGAATGTCTGTCATGTGATGCATCTTGATAACCTTTACAGAAAGTTGAGGGTTATTTTTGTTTTGAGGAAGCGATAGGAAGTGAGAGGTTCATACCCATCTTGGGATCTTGGCACTGATATGACATTTTACAAACTGTCATCATCGACAGAACTTGGCTCAGACACTGACAGGCAGGAACTAGAATGACTAACCCTGCACAAAACTTACTTTGTCCTTAGGCAAAGGAGAATGAATAAGCAGCTTAAACATTTCACATATGAATAAACTTATGAATAACATGAAAAAATAATAGTTTAAGTGCTGTAAACAATAATGAAACAATCCTATACAGTAACCGAAAATAATATAGTGACATTATTCCTTGTGGAAAGCTCAACATTGCAGACAAACTCTCTTTCATCCAACCAACATCTGGCTTCTCACCCAGAATCACTGACTTTAAGGGGATAAAAATGCTCAAAAAAAAAAAAAACAGTTTGATTTTCAGTGTCAGATTTTTTTAAAATTAATTACTTTTAGTGATCTATATTTATTTATACATTTATTTAGGTGTTTATTATTTTTACTTTGATGTTCATTTCAACAGTTGCCCGGTTTCTAATAAAGTCAAAGATTGCTCATTTCCAACAGTCTTTTTTTTCTGTGATGAGAGGGGTTATTTTGGGCGATTAAGCAGCTTTTGGCTTTTTCCTGCCCCAAGCTATCTTTATTATGTTGGCCTTTAAAAATCCACTACCAGGCGACCTCTAGATCTTACCACAAGAGGTTTTTACAGAGATATCAATGATGGCTCTTGCTGCAGAAATCACACTGTATTCTCATGGCAGGAACTTTGTGAACAATTCTGAAAATCCATTAGTCTCGAAGGAGTGCACAAACTGTCGGCCTACTTATTTTACTTTGACAAATTTGCCATCAAAGCTTAATGCCATGTTGAACACTTCTCTTGCTGCTCTCTTTGATTCTGTTGACTTAAAGAAATATGGGTTTGATTGTATTCTAAAGTCGCTTGCAGTCAGTCCTGCTTTGACATCTGGTGAAGAGAGCCTGCCTGCTCAGCTCCCAGCAGCTGCCTCACACTTCAGACAGCTACACGGTGGATGTAATGTAAAGGAACAGTACAGTATGAGCTGAAGCTTGTGTTTCAGTTTTTAATTAAGAACTCCATTACCTTGGGTTCACTGTCAGAGAGGATTATGAGCTTTAATTATGGTTACACACAGAAGAAACAGGCCAAGTGAGCTCAGATGGATGATGATAGCAAAGATCTTGCCTTTATTGTCACTATTCAGTCCTGGTGCCTCTCATGCAATATCACATTTATGTCTGGCCATGTGGTTGACAGAGATGATTGCTGTTGGAGCTTGCCACACTCCTTTTGATTGAAATCTTAAACACCCACTGTAACCCAGAGTACAACCTGCTATTTGAAACATTTAATTTTTGCTCATGGCAAACTTTTTAAATGTCAAATTGCAGAAGAGAAATACATCATGCAGTTTGATGGGAAGCACAACCTCACAAACTACTGTTTAAAAACATCAAAATCAGTTGGCTTTTCATTTTGAGAGTTTTTTTTTATTTTTGAATATTACAATTTGGTCCCGTTACAGAAGTCTTGGTCAGCTGTCTGGAGGGCAGACCATGATGCATCCTCTAATGTCTCCACAACTTCCAGTTTGTTCTGGTGTCAAAAATGAGAAGTCTTTTTGTCCAGGAGGATGATCAGTGTATGTTAGAAATGAGAAAGCTGATCTTTTGACTTAAAATGCCTGAAACTACCATGTAGTTTGGTGATCACGTAAATGCATTTAGACTGAGGAGAAACATCTTCACACTGTGTAGATGACCTTATGATTGGCAATTTTTATGACACTGATGCCCAAATTGTACATTGTCCCATACTGCAGATATGTGTGATTCCATGCTGAATTGTTTTCACTTCACAAATTCATGTTTGTTTGTTTGTTTGTTTTTTGGTCAGGCACTTTATCTTAAAAGAATTCATGCTTTCCAGAAATTTGTTCTGTTCTACAAGGTTTTGTTGTGTAATTTTCATAGATCAGTCAATTACAAGACATATTTTTCACATTGGTGGCAGCCCCCAATGATGGAATAATGGAAAGCACTTTGATTGGTACTTTCAGTTAACATTTAAATTTTGGGTTGAGTCAATGAACATTCAGTGAATTCTGGCCAAATGTGTTGATGTGCATTGCCTCGTAAAACCCAAACCACTGGACCCATCATCTGTGAAAATCCTCATTCATCCAGGTCATGGTTAGCCAAGGAGAGCTGAATCGAGAGCAACTGGACTGTTAATATATTCTTGAAGATGTTTCTCTTCTCATCCAAGAGGCTTCTTTAGTTCTGCCCGACCGGTGTGGGGATGTTTTCCAGGTCATTGATAACACTTGGCTCGTTAGTGCTCCTCCCGGTTGTGACAACAACATTAGTGTGGGTGGAGTCACCTGAACCCAGGAATCAACAACAGTTGTTTGGTTCACAAGAGGCCAAGAGACCAAGAGTGAATGGCTCAATTTCCTGAAAATTGGGCATTGAAGGGATGACCGTCCCATCAACTCCTCCATGTGTATATTTAAAATCACTGAGTCAAGATTCAAATAACAATAGAATGCATTCACTCATAGAATTAAGTTAGTAGAAATATCTGAAGCAAACTTCATCTTCACAGTGACCAACAGTCTTCTCTTCTCTCTCTCTCCCAGTCTCCGGTCTAGCTATGATTGATATTCATGGCTAAAGCAAGCAGCCAACTAGAGCTAATCTAAATCGGGTAATTTAACAAAGTATGAGAACATGTCCACTGGAACCATAATAACGTCTCACCACTCAACTTGTATTTTTCTGCCACACTCACACTCTCACTCACAAGGTGACTTTCATGACACAAGTTGTGTATCCTCTTTCTGCAAATGGAGATTTCAGTCCTTTCCATGAATTAGTGAAGTAAAAACTACATTTCCATAAAGCTTGTCATCTGTCTTTTGATTTTTTTTTTTCCAAGGTAAAAATTCTGGTTCTATGATTGCAATGTTAAGTGCTGTTCCATCAGAATTTAAATTCCAATTTTTGAATGGGCAAACAAGAGAGGGTTACAAAGGAATAATAAATGCAGTGAGACTCACACAAAAAGTGGGACTGTCAATTCATGTTAGTGTTACGATAATGACAATATGCACAAGCTTGAACATTAAAATATTCTTCCATCCACCTCAAATCACTGTCCACAAACAAACAAGGACACAATAATAAAGACAATACAAAAAGAGACATTTTAGATCCTAGTTTGAAGACAGGAAAAATGGCCATGTGGGTCAAAACCTCTGTTCAAAATAAGCGATATTGCATCTCAAACGCCCGTTACCAGGCAGAATTACACTGAGGCAGTGGTGTTCAGGATTAAGGCCAGTCAAAGAAAACCTCGAGAAAGAAATTTCAGCACTACACACATTCCTTCAACATTTAAATTTAAATCAGGTGAATATCTTGTGGTTCCTCTTTCTAGGAGTCTTCTCCAGGCCTTTTTTTCTCAACCCTCTAAGGGTGTGAATAAATGTCTGTGTTTCTGTTAGTGCACATGTTCAATCAGCTGTTTATGGGCTTTCCTTCATCCCCTTCGTTATCTTTCCCTTCAGGCCCATGGGGCTTCGACCTCTCTTCCATGATTGGGTAAACAACCAAACACAACTTTTGGCACAGATGAGTCATGTTACCTGTACATGGGGAGAAAAGGGAGAGACTAGTTAAATCATTTTTACATGAACGAGGGCTCTTCCTTGTAAACTCGTAATTCCAATGAAAACATTCTTTACACGATTCTTAGATGGTCAGACCTTAACAGCACTTTGCATTTATATGTACCATAACTAGGTTGGCATTGCCTAGATGCTAGTTCCTTATCTCATGTTCTGAATCCACTTCACTAAAGATGTGACGATCACTGATCATTTCCTCAGGTTGAGGAAAAGTTTAATTTGTTGCTGTTTTGTATTTGATTTGTTTAGGTTTAAAGTACCCAAGTACACTTCAACCAGGGATTAGTGTGGTGAGTAAAAACAAATCTGATTCCAGTCTCCTAAGCATAATGGACTTGTCTACACTCTTTGCGGTAATTCCCCTTCTCTGGTGTTCAAACCAGTTAAGAACACTGCTGAATATGAGCAGCAGCCCAGACTGTGGTTTGCCCTCACTGCATTTTTTTTTTTATTGCCAGGCTTCCAAGCAAAAGGAACTGCAGCATATTAGATGTCATCCTCTGCCTGCTTATATCCATAAAAACCTGTGTTTTGGGGTCATCTGCCATAGCTGGCTTAGATGATGTTCCTACTCTCAGTTCTCTCTTGGAGGAAGGCGGAGACTTGCACATTGGGATGTGGCTACATTTTATGCCACCTGAGTTTGACTCCAGCAGCTCAGAAGCATGTACTCTTTACTAAATTAATTAAGCTCCTCCATAACCCTTTATTTAAAATAGCAGGACTTTTCCTCACCAATGTTGGTGTCAAAGCACTGTGGCTTATTTTCCCAGTATACTCCAAGGAAGTATACAGGGACACCGGTCATCATGATGGCCAGACCAACACCACAGACCACAGGCTCTGAGTAGAGGGAGAAAACCAGCAGGAAGGCCCAGAATAGCAGGTAGATCACAGGCCAGATCAGGCTCACCTGAAGGATGAGAGGTGGACAGATCACTCACTGGGAAACAAGAATCTGTTGTAAAACCTCAAATATCTCTTCTTAAGCACACTTCTGTATTCTTCCTTAAAATGCAGTAAACAAATAAACTGAGGTCTCGTAGCTTTAATAGTTTAAAATGACTGATATATTCTGTATAATTCCTGTGGAAATATCAAGCTCCAGAATTAACGACTTAATTCTGGGAACATTTAAGAACACTGAATGTAACCGTTCTAAATATAATCTAAAAGGTGTGATCATATCATTATTCTACAATACAGTCAGAGTAAAGAAAATGACCTGATGAAGAGCGGACACGCTCGAAACGTTGTTTAATCATAAACATTTTTTGAAGCATGATGTGAGTGTGCGGGCTTTTTCATCTTTTTTGACATGTTCCACTGAGCCCAGCACCTCAAGTATGTGATGTGCGTATATATCTACAAACAATACAGTCATACAACATGGATGACTTTAACCAGTGGCTTGGACATTTTATCTAACATGGGGT
Source organism: Myripristis jacobus (assembly GCA_900302555.1). NCBI lineage: Eukaryota > Metazoa > Chordata > Actinopteri > Holocentriformes > Holocentridae > Myripristis > Myripristis jacobus. Next base: position 27,859 of record OMLB01035488.1, on the reverse strand, counting down.
ATGTTTTAACAGAGGAGGGAAGAGTGACTGAAGAAAGAAAAAGTGCCATTGGAACCAAAGCATGACCTCTAGCAAAAAATTAAGTGACTTTTGAAGCCTTAAACAGGCATAGCAATATCAAATATACCAGGAAGAATGTGTAGACCGCATGGAAATTTACCAAATCATGATCAACATTTGGATAAAGGGGGTAGCTGTAAGTCCTCCCAGTGTCTTTTACCTTTATGGGGCGATACATGTTGGGCTCTTTGATGCGCAGGACAATCTGCCCAGCGACAGTGACACCATAGAAGAGGTAGTTGATGAAGCCCACGTAGTTGATGAGGGTGTAGATGTCACTGGTGCACAGCATCAGGAGAGTGGAGATACACTGAATGGGGGCGAGAGGAGTGAAAGTGATGGCTGCTGATAGGGGAAAGTCATAGAACGTAGAGGATAAGACGTAAACAATTTTTTGTTCGTATGTAGAGGGACTCACAGTGAACAGCAGGGCTGGGATGGGAGTGCAGCGGCCAACATGAATCATGGCCAGCAGACGTGGAAGATGGCCTTCCCTTGCTCCAGCAAAGAACAATCTGAGAGAGAAAGAACCGAAGGCGACTTGTGCTGAGAGCAGAATCAGCTGGTGGTTGCTTAGCATGCATGTTTGGCAGCTGAATAAACGGCTCAAGGAAGTGCATCGACAACACACAACTCAAGCGATTCTATGGGAGCACCAGTGTCACGATTGAGAGCCAATTTGCATCAGGGTGAGAGATGGGCAGACCAAGAGCACAGCTGAGTCAGCAGTGCGGAACCTATTGTTCAAGTAGGATCACATTCCCAGTTTCACATGTGCTTCTAGACAATTTTCTGAATCCAGGCAAGTGTTAATATATCTGTCTCAATCTGTGTTACAGTAAATACACAGAAACCACCTGGTACAATGAGCATGTTAGCAATCGTATGAGTGTCTATGCATACTGATATTACAAAAATATTTCTTTTTCCATATTATTGCCTGTTGTTGAAGATGTTGGCCAGGTATGTAAAAGTCCATCTGACTAACATAAAAGAAGAAATCATCAGAAAAAGAGGTTTATATTTAATTTACTCATCTGAAAATGAAGGTTTGAATGAGAATCTGCATAGAGAAGATGGTCTGTTGGTGTTAATGCTTATGTGCTTTACTCCTAATTACTTTTTCATTTTTACCGTGCTTAAGCCTGTTTCTCCCTGTGCATCTTTAGGCACAGCCTAAAACTTGGGAAAATGAGACCACAAAAGCATAGCATTCACAGAAGCTACAAAGAGAGGGGAACAAGGGAGATGAAGATGAGAAATGGGGGAGCACAAACTGACCGCGAGGACGTGAAGAGGGAGCCATTGACCCCCCCGAAGGTGGAGAGCGCCACAGAGATGGGCATGATCCATGACATTACTCCTAGCAACTTCTCTCCAAACGTCTGGGAGAGAGCGTTAGGAGTAGAGAGACAGAAAGAGAGAAAAGGGTAAATGGTTCAAACACATACAAAAATAGTAGAAACTAACCAAGATATTTCAGAATGACATGTAAAAGGGCAAGAAACTATGCTACAATGATGGGCATGAAACTGATCAGCAAAACATAAATATAGAGAAGCTACTAGCGACATGTATTTCATACATGCACAAACCGAACACTGATTGTGATGATTTGGGCGGCTTTGTTCTCACCACTGCAACAGCATTGGAGGCCAGCAGCTCCTGTGGACTCATAGCTGTGACGTAGGCCACGTTGGCGAAGACATAGACAAAGGTGACCAAGGGAATTGAGATGAAGATGGCACGGGGCAGGTTCCTGTATGATGAAAGACAAAGTTAAAAAAAAGCTGGCATTTTCATGTTATCTAGTCTTTTCTAGCTTCTGGGGTTATACATGCCTTTTGGTAGTGAAACACTGTAAGGTAACATCACATTGCAGGTGATGTTGCCAAAGCAAAAAAACATTCATGAATGCTTTTACTAAACACTGAACAAAAAGATAGTACTTGCCTGACTCAGGCAAATAATATTACCTAAAATCACTTGTCCTGTGTTTTCATCATATGATCGAACATTAACACTGTCTGTGGCTCTTGCAACTTGACAGTGCTAGAAACATTTTGGCTTTTGTTATACAGTTAAGAGAAAATGACTGAGACCCACTGAACAATAACAGTGCTTCATCAACCATTAACTTCAACAAGATTTTGCAGTAAGTGCAAAAGTTGTGCACAAGTACCTTTTCTACATGCGGCCCACTGGCAGGAGTAATTTCAGATGAGGTATGTGTGTGTATCTATGTGTGTGGTTCACCTATATGGGTCAACCAGCTCCTCCGTGACATAGTTGAGAAAATTCCAGCCTCCGTATGCAAAGGAGCCTTGCAGAAAAGCAAGAGCTATGAGGCCAATATCATAGTCTCTGAAAGTCTCAAAGGCATGTGCTGGTTCCAACCAGTAATAGTGACCTGGGAACAAAACAAAGACAAGGCTTTACTGAACAAAAGTCTTCATCTCCGAGTACCGACTGACATTCACCAACACAACCTTGAACAGCAGAGGGCACCAGACACTAATGTCTTTTACAGTGTTTGCAGGTCCTTCAAAAGGATGACAATTTCTAACAAGGAATTACCTCAAAATCAGGGCATTAAAAGCTCTTAAAGTTAATTGCTGCCTTTTGAGACTACCTGTTCATGCAGACCTGTATTCTGGCAGGTCATGGTTTCATTTTCAGATGTATTAATTTTGAAAAACTGCTGTTAAGTTTTGAGTTTGGCTGCAGTAAGAGGTTCCTCAAAGTAATTAACTGCAGATATGCCGTTTTAAATAACTCTGCTGCAAACATCCATCCTGATATAGACTGGACTGGCCTTTAACAGATTCTGTCATATTCCCCATACTTCATGCTTTAGATTTACCTTTTAGAACTTGGCTCATGAAATTCCCAAAAAGAAACACTTACCTTGACTTTCATCATTTGATGAGGTACATTTAATTGCACACATATTCACACAGTACAGAAGACACAGGTGAGAATCAAAGCATGATCACTTGAAAGTGCGGACTAAGGGTCTGTTATACACTAAGTAGCTGGTATCTCCAGCTCCTGTCCCACATAAAGTGGGATACGAGCTGACGATATGAGTGAGTGAGTAAGGCTTGCTTCGCTGGGCTTGGCAATGTGGGTGCATAGAGTGCGGTTGGGGATTATGAGTGGGATGAAGAGCTATGAAGGACTCTAATCCCTCTTTCACGTTGGGATCACTGAAATCCCGTGGGAGGCACGAGGGGACTGTATTGTGATGGTAGCTAAACCGTCCCCTCTGTAACAGTCCTCATTTTTTCCTCTACATCTTAGAATTGTGTCCTGAGCAATACAGACATGGACAAAGAGAAAGAAACAGAGACAGACAGAGGGATGGCAGTAGGAGAGACAGAGCTTCCATGAGAGAAGGAGACCGACTAACAACCAGCCATCCAATGTACCTTTGCAAATCTGGACAAAGCCCATCACTATGATGAGTCCCAATGCCAGCAGCTTGCCAGCGGTGAAGATGTCCTGCACCCGCGTGGCCCAGCGCACACTGTAGCAGTTCACCCATGTCAACAACACTGTGGACAGGAAGAGGATACATCATGATAACTACAGGTCCATATCATAAAACAGAACGAAACTGGTTTGACCTACAAGGTGTGTGAGGAGTTCTACAGTCCTACCAACATACTATATGTGCCTAAAAATAAATTAATGCAACTGGTCAAGCTGAAAAAAAATAAATAAAAAGGAGCTCAAGCGCAACCTGGCAATGTATGGAAAAGGTTTATAAATGGAAAACTAAACGGCATGTCAGCACTCCCATTTTTCATAATTCTGCCTTACGGACTGGAGAGTGGCATTTTCATCAGTTAAATGGCACAATGCTGACATACATACTTAAGGTGATATTATGAATGATAATGGCTTGGGTACTTTACAGGACCTGAGGGAAACACATAATATTTCACCAAATTCTTTTCTCTTATATTTGCAGTTATGGTCTGTCTTAAAAGCAGTTGGAATTCCACTTAATATTGAGCCTGTCACTCAACCTCCAATTAATTTGATTCAAAGATTTGGAGAGATCTCCGAGGGCTATGTAGAAGTCATTTATAATTCACTTTGAAAATGCTCAGACTCCACTTTCTATTATAAAAATATGGAACAGAGACAATGCTTGTACAAACTTTTCCATAAATTGGCAAAAGTTTTTAAAATATCTTTCTCCTTGTAGAATTTAAATAATCAGTTAATAAATTTGAAGTTTGCACAGTTTTTAAACCCAAAATTGTTGTTTCCACAAATTGTATGTTATGTAACTCCAGTGCTTTAAGTGCTTTTATGCATATGATGTGGAAGTGTCCTACAGTTGATATTTCCTGGGAAGGCGTTTCTAAATGTTTGTCAGAACTGCTGGACACACCTTTAGTCTGTTAACCACAATTAATACTTTTAAATGATGATTCATCTCTGGACCTTGATATAAATCATAGGCTACTGTTGCTTGCTGCATTTACAGCTGCAAAAAGACGGTGGCTACTAGGTGGCTCCCACCTCACTCTTTCTATTCACCAATGGCAGTCTATGATCAATATTTAGGTCTTTTGAATTTAAACCACTCCAGCCAGACCTCTTAAAACAAATATGTTGTAATTGTTCCTTTAAGGGGAAAAAAAAAAGTGTCAACAAGGCTGAAAAGGGGGATGGGGTTGGGAGAGCAGGCTCTTATGTGGTAATGGTGGGGAGATGACTGCATTACATAGCTTTGCCACAGATTGATGGCTAATGAAGGCGAAGGCAGTGATCAGATGCATGTACGCATAAAATGTATTGTATAGTTCACATATATTGTCACGCTCTAGATATTCCTTCTGCCTACTCTTACTATGTTTTGTCATTCTAATCCATCTCTATTTCTGCTGCTTTTTCTCTGGAAAGAATTTTAAAAAGGAGCTCAAGTGCAACTTGAGTGTCAACACAGCAACTTGAATTTTCAGGTACTTCAGTCATCATGTTTCCTCATTGTGTTTTTATTTGTTCTTCATATTCACCTGGTAGACATTTCACCACAGAGGGCTAGTTTGTCCTTAAAACAAACAAGCAGCCTCCAAACAGAGAGACTGGTTAAATCAGGCTATTTACCAGACAGAAGTCAAACATCCCCAGGAAAATGATTAGACAAAAATAAAATTCCTGAGCCAGTTAGAGATCCTTTTTGCTCATTACCAGAGCCCACCTGGGTCATCCTGGACATCACTTGCCAGAGGCCTGTGAAGTGTTACCAGGCTCACCTGCAGCTCTGTCCCGAGCACCTGCTATAATGAGCACTAACAGGATTCTTCAAAACCTGTCAAAGTGAGCTGCACAAAATCTCATACTGACAGTAGACTAGCTTGTCCCTGTGGGCTGCAGGTTGAAAAAGGAAGACGTGACACAGAAGTGTCAACTAAAATTATGCTTTAATGAGTTCAATAGGTTCCAAGTGGGAAACACCGCAGGAGACAGATTGGTTGAGGTGACTGCTTTTTGCACAGAGTTCTCTCTCTTCTCTCTCACAGCTGTCTAAGCTGATGCCAGTTCCGAGCACTTTAAATATCACAACATTATGTGATACTTTTATGACAGAACTAAAGACTCTTCAACACACAGAAAGATTTTGCTATTCAGATACCAGCAGTCTAGAGCTACACTAGGCAAGATATTTATGTAAAAATCCAGCTGTCTTATCAGCCTAAATCCCTAACTTTGAGTGCAATAGAGAAGACTGTATCTTCTCCTGTTTGTCTGATGTAATTCTAGTTTTGTGTTTGAAGATCTCTCCATCTACAGGAAATGACAAATCAGAACTTAAGTGCAAAACACAGCCTATGTTGGGGCTGGACAATATATCGACATGATATCAATATTGTGATATCAGACCAGATATCGGCTGGGATATTGGACATGTTAATATCATGATCTGACATAGCGTTGTCTTCACCTGGTTTTAAAAGCTGCATTACAGTAAAGTGATTTATTTTTCTGGACTAATCAGACTGTTCTTGCTTTTCTATTATTACATTTAACTACTTCTTATATAGCATTACTGATAATTATTTATCAAAAAATCTCATTGTGTAAATATTTTGTTAAAGCATCAATAGTCCTCCCCACAATGCCGTCACAATATGGAAGCATCAAGGTATTTAGTCAATGATGATTTTTGGCATGTGGCTGTATGCATCAAACGGTTGAATCAAGTATTTATGACGTGCTTTAGGAGGAGCTTTCAAAGATATGTTGTATATCGTGCTATAGCCTAAAAATATTTACAAGCATCAGCAAGTTCAAACTTTTCAGAGTTATCTCTCACTGCTGTTTGGAGCCACCAGCGTGTAAAGTTACCAACTACAGCTTAAAGCATAATTCCAGCCACAGGGATAATGTATTAAGTCCATTTTCCAGTGGGCTCCTCTCTTACCCTTCAAAAAGTCCTGTGTATTTTTACATGCCATTATCAGACAAACAGATGCCTTGACTTATTTGCCTCCCTCTAGATGCTATGCACATTCATTCAGCTCCAAACAATATTTGAACTAGATCTCTGAGATGGCAAAATAAGCCTAGTAATGTAATACATGGTGAAAAAGTGTGTCTACAAATTTTTCATAAGAACTTGCCTAAAAATGCATTAAAAAAAAATGACTGAAAACTCGTTCCTCTCCTGACCAAATACATTTGAATGTTTTGGAACTGGAGTAAAGGCAAGGGTTACCATGTCTATGATGCTCAGCAAAAATGTAAACACTGGAACAATGGAGGTATCAAAACTGGACACTGCAAATGGATTTAACCATTAGAAAGTAAAGAAAATGTCTGCAATAATGTTTGTTTATGTTTCTGTTTTCATACTGGAAACCCCAACTTCTCACTAATATTCTGCACAGTTGCATCCAACCCTATTTCAAGTAATATCTATGAGATGTGTTGCAGTCAGGTACTAGGAAAGAAAGTTTAATATGTAATATGTTAAATTTAACATGTAGTAGCACAAATCAGTCAGACCTGGGGATGATAAAAAAGCTTATTTCCTAGCTACAACAAGATTTGTTTGGGGATTTAGAAAACGTAAGTGAAATGTTAACCAAATCCCTCTAGGTGCAGGTTACCACAAACAAACGAATAGAAATTTCATACGGGACTCTGGAAAATGGGATTAACGTTCACCGCGGTGGAATGGTCTTGCTGTGCTCCATCATGAACTGTATCTGTAGCCACCATGAAGCCTTCAGCAGACAAAATGCACCGACTTCAACAAAGGCCAATTTAATCTTCAAATACAGCTGAACGTTATGACTCACGCAGGCAGACGGCGGCCAACAGGCGCAGCCCATTCTCTGGGGGGATGCAGGAGGGGAAGAGGGGCTGCAGCACGTAGTTTGAAAAGGTGAGGGCGATCACAGCCTGGTTGGTGGGGTAGATAACCAACAGTGCAATCCACAGACGCAGGAACCTGGGGGAATAATACAGGCAGCTGCTTAATGAGACATGGCAATAGACTTATGTCGCACACCAGCATGCACACACACACAAGTACAACTGTATGCGAGGACAATACAAGCCCTCATTACAGCAAAATGTAGCGGGATAACAAGATGAACTAATTGCCAACTTAGCATACCAGCTACCAGAATTACTCTACAATGTGCACTCATGCATTGTTGTGAAAGACAAGAGGAATAAGTAGAACTGGGTCAGCAACATCCTGAGGTTTTTGGAAATACACAACTACACCACAAAGGGGTGGTTACTGTCATGTGTGCATGGCCATCAGGAAGTGGCGTTACAGTATGTGTGCGTGTGTGTGTGTGGTGAAGGGGACTGAAATAATTGGAACTTCTAATTGATTAAAAAAGACTTGGTGCAACTTTGCCATCATGATTTCTGAAGCTGCTTTTATGTATGCACCACATGGCATAATACTGACAGTACTGCACTGAAGTGTAGCGTACTTGAAGTGACAAAGCAGATCTTTTTGTTGTGTTTAGGTTACATCATGATTTACATAATTCTTAGCTGTGTCCACAAACTGTCTTCTGTCACTTTAGATATCAGGCCTCATTTCCCTCTCCCTAGAAGTCATTTGCTGCCATTCATTTTCAGCTGGTATGAAAAACATCTTCCCCAGGCTTGAAAAATGTGTAATAAGTAATCCATCACAGCAAAAATGCTGCCTTAATATTTTTTTCCAACAAATCTTTTGTTTTAACATAGGCATTGTCCTTGAGCATGACTGAAACTGAAGTGTCTGCCAGAAATAACTACCTGTTTACTATGTTGCCTTACAAATGATATTGTCACTGCTATGATTCCTTTTATTTATGGCAGAACTGTTAGTGGGGACAGCAGTTAACCTGAAGCCAGATTCCTCAAATTAAAAAGATGAAAAACAAGGAAATATTAACACATCTAATTAGATACAAAACACATAAAATTGAAGTAAGTTAAATCAGCATTGACCTTTAAAAGAAATATGCAGTCTCATTTATTAACATGGGGCAGCACTATCTTTTTCCACGTGTACTTGTACTGAGTGATGACATTTTCATCAATGCAGTCCATTTTTCTCTCACCCAGCCAATCCTCCGAAGATGTCCTTGACGTAGGAGTAGTCTCCCCCCGACTTGGGGATGGTCACGCCGAGCTCGGCGTAGCAGAGAGCGCCAATAGCTGTGATAACTCCTGTGGCGACCCACACAATGATGGCCAGCCCCACTGAGCTAGCATTTTCCAGAACCCCCTTAGGACTCACAAAGATGCCCGATCCAATTATGTTGCCTAAGAGAGCGAAAGACAGAGAGACACAGTGCAGATTAAGAAACAGACGCTCATTAAGGGACTGCTGCACTACATGCTTTAATTAATTGTCTTCCAAATAAACCTAAACAACCAGCATGGATTGTTGAGTCATCAGGCTTCTGTATCAGGCCAGGCGGTACTGCAGATTTTACTTGTTCACAAACAGTGAGGGAGAAACAGCAACATATAAAAATGAGCATGACAAAAATAAGTTCTCTGGACAGTGAAACAAAGGCAGAGCAGAATGAGTACTTTAACGGAAAGTGACCGTTTCCCGTCACTTGATCCCCAGTTTCCTATGTAGACTTAGAGACAGATTACATGTAAAAACTGGAAAACCCATTTCATCAAGTCAGCTGCTGTTTGGAGCAGTGGTACACCAAACAGGATCCCATACTAAGAAAACATCATTAGTACCTACTACTTTGAAGCTCTGCCACCATTAGCTGTGGTAGATTGTGTATGCTTGAAATAGAAATGAAATTGGCTCATACAGCTCAAATTCATCCCATATCAAACCTACTGTGGTTGGAATCAAACTCAGACAGGTGATGTCAGGTTTCCTATGTGATAATGATTTTTCCCAGTGCATTAAGGGTTATCAATAAATGAACTTGAAGTGATAGCATTGACTCTGCCCCTTGATCAAAGAAACAGGATAGGGTAATCTGTAATTACAGCTTCAACCCAATAAAATCCATGTTCCATTTTGGACTGCACAGTGCAGTCATTCAATAAAGAGATACAGTCAAAATATTACAAAACGGATAAAAAATGACATTGCAAAGCTTGGAAATGGATTAACCCATCCCCAGTTATGAGTCTTTGCACTCTTCCATCCATAATAATCTATTTATCATATCTGGGTCAACATAAAAAGTGGGGAGGCTATGGGGCCTTCCCTGTGAACGGTGCAGCCACTGCAAAACCATCCATGCCACTGATGGTAATGGAAATTGCAATCTCGACACCGGCGGGCAAGCATTAGTGGGATTACTTTTTATCGACTTTCTCTGCATGTGTGGGAGGCACAGAGGGACCGAGGAGGTCTGATGGCAGCCAACAAATCCCTGGAAGCATGAAAGTGACATTGAACGGGCACGTGTAAGATGTACGATGCTGCTTGTGCGCTGACACTGGCCAGCAATCCAGACAGGGAGAGGCTGAGGATGGAGAGAAAAATTAATTAAGTGGAGAGACTCCACAAGCAGCAGTGTTTAACCCTTTACTTAAATGCCATGCAAACGTCTGCAGTGTTACAGCGGCCACACCCATAACTACATTTCCTCTCCAGCTGTAGAGGAGAATGTATGCTTCAGTCACCATAGATATAAGCTGCTTCCTTGAAGATATACAACTAACATCAGGTGGTAAACACTATCTGAAATCTTGGCAACCTCATTTATCTGACTTAACCATTTCTGACATCAGACAGAAAGGGCATACCTGCAATGAATGTTATATCCATTTCAAACAGAACAAAGAAAATGATTGATTTTCACAAGTCATTTTGTGAGCACAGCCCTGAAAATGCCACAGCAGCACATTTTTCATTTGTGGTTGACACAGACGGCTATCAAGTTACTATATGTAATGAAATGAAGGTAAACTTTGTTTATCTGCTGTTATAGCGTGACAAGTGAAGAAAAAACAAACGCGTTCACTCAAACTGACAGCTGGTCCCTTTAAGCATAAGTTAAATAAAATGGATGTGATTTTCCTTTGTGTCATGGTTCACCAACATTTTTATTTGACACTACTGAAGGGACCACCACACAGACTGACTTACCCACTATAATGCCACAGGCGCTGACCAGGCCGATCTCTTTTTTCAGAGCCACCCCGGAGCTCCCTGTCTCTTTCCCGGCGTCAGACTGGGAGTCCTCGGTCTCCGACTGGCCGCTGCTGCTGCTCCTTTTCTTCGGACCCTCAGTCATCCTGAGGCCCTCCTTTCTCCACGACTTTATCCGCTTTTGTTGTTCAGGTGACAGGTGCAACACCCCCCTGCCTGTAGCCGAAACCAGTCAACACATTTTAAAGAGTAAGCTGGGTAACCCCAATTTCAGTTTTTGAGAAAAAGCCATGATTTCCTTCCCTCCTCTATGAAACAAATGTTTTTTATTAACCCCAGCCACATTTCCAAATGGCAAAGGCAATCAACTTCTTTCCCCCGGTACATTTTTTTTCTTTTTGGTCTGGCTTGTGACAAAAAATAAAGCTTGTGAATGACTAAAGTGCTGATGGCAACGGTTTCCCCTCTTATGTTGGCTACAGTGATGCTATAATTAGAAACTACATCACGGCATTAATAATTCAATGGATGCGACGTGAAGAACCGGCCCACTGTAGCCTGAAGTGGCCACACACAGACTTTAAGCACAAATAAATACGTTGCAAGTAGCTTTAAGAAGCGTCCAAATATTTAAGGTCAACTTAACAGCTCCAAGGGGGGAAACAATACCTGAAACACTTAACTAGCAACAACGTGACGGTTTGCAATTAGTATATTTGTTGGTCTCCACAAATATATTTTGTCCCGCGGTGTAAAATGAACCAATTCATAAAAGGACACTCACCTTTACGGCTGCAGTGACTTGAGGAAAAAAAAAGATATTTAAAGCACCCTGCTATGTGACCGACTTCATGTTGGCGGTGTAGCTGCCGGGGGAGGACCGTGACGAGCCGGATAACAAAAGACTCCCAGCTGACAGCCGCGAGGAGAATTAGAAAAGCTTGTTACTTACAGCCAATCAGGGCGTCCCAACTGTCAAAATGCCCTAAGCCCCGCCCCCAGCTCCACTCGGGCTAGGTAGGCCCCACCATAGACATAATGGGCCCCACTGCCTTCATGCCCCATCCCATTGATGGTTATGGCCACTGATGGGACCTGAGAAATTGAATTACCAGTTTCTATGGGTGGGACTTCGACTCTGAAGATTGATGAGATCCACTGACTGATGATGTCACATGGCAAATAACCACCATCAAATATTACTAGAATCAGACTATACATTTTCAAATGGTCATAGGTCTGTGTGATTTACAGGGTGTCCACAAAGTCTCTTTACAATTTAAAAAATCTATCACAAAAGCAGTGGATGAAATATGTTAATCAGATTTGTTCTATGTACTCAGTGGTTGTCAAAGTTTTTAATCACATTGGACATCAACGACCTGAAGCAAAAGATCCCTGATGCCATTGCCACCATTGATGAGGCTATGCTACAGCGAACATGGTAAGAAATGAATGTATTAAATGAGGCAAAGGGGGAAAAAAAATCAATATCTACTCCTCATTTTGTAATAATTTCCACAGATTTGTCTATTCATTTGCTTTTGTAATAAATTTGTTAAACTGTAAAGAGACTTTAGGGACACCCTGTATATATCTGTCACATTCTTGGGCTCACTACTCCATGTGCAGCTATGTATTATTATCACCATTTTATAACTATTTTATTTTGCAGAGCCAATCCCAACAGTAACTTGCATGGGTGTGATTAATCCTTAGAGACATCTCTTTATTGTTAGGCTAGAAATGCGCATTAAGGCCTGACAAAACATTTAAATCCTCATTTAGCTCCAGTTGTGGGCGTCATCTTAAGTAACTGTAGTCTATGTGATATGTGTGAACAAGTGCATGTTCCTACATGATAAGACTGCACAGGGAGTGTTGGTGGGCCCCCAAGAGCAGACACAAGTAATGTAGTAAACAATTGTGAATGTGTGTGTGCGTGTTATTTTTTTTTTAAATCTGGGTAGCAGGGTAATTTCTTAAAAAGGGCCCAGCGTTGCAGTAAGACATTACTTTGGAGAATGAGCGGTGTAGTGTATGTCCAGCTTCAGATATGGTGGTACTGGCATTACATCATGTTGAACAAGGCCATTATCAGCTGTGACTGAGAAGCACAACTTGTGCGCTTTTGGCCCATCTAGGCCAGCTGAACTGATTTTGACAGTTGCTCTAAGGCAGAGGGTGTACAGCATTACTGTTTTCAGGTTGGTATAGTGCTGATTGAACACTGTTTCTAAATTAGCTCAGGCACAACTCTTTCTAGGTCTTAGTGATGAGTATCAACCAGACAAAATGTGTTCAGCAAAACTTAACACACATCTTGTTTTCTCCTATTTGACAAAACAATTGATCAAGGCTAGACTCAGGATAATGTTTTTCAATGTGATTTCTCAGGTGACATCCATGCGGAAAAAAAAAAAAAATCACATCTTTGCTCCTTAGGTGGCTGTCTGATTAAAGGAAACAGCTGTGTAAACATTGCTCACACTGTCAGTGTGACACATTTTACAAACCTTTTCATGGTGATTCAAAAGACACAGTGCCTTACAGTTTGTCTTTATTGACAACATGGTTCAAACATATAGAAACGTACTGTAACAAAAGGATGAAAAGACACCCGAGTCATGATGGTATGGGACCTGAACAACTCAAGTTTCCTCTAACCTTGAGAGAGTGTTTCTTTTGAGTGTCAGTATGGAATGTGTGCTTGGTAAGGCAGAGGTCCTGTTGGATAAAGGGTGTACGTCTGTGATGACGATCAGAACAGGAAAACCAAACCAAACCAAACGACAAACACCTGACAAAGCATGAGGAACCAATGGCAAGGAGTTTTGACAGTGACCCATTAGATCTATTTCAATGAGCCAATCTCACTGGGTGTTGACTTGTTTGACTGCTTACAAATAAAAACAAAACAACAACAACAAAAAAAGAAAAATACTAAACTGTATGTGGATGACAGTCCATGCCTGCTGAAAGTGACTCCTAAAACAAACTTGTTCAATCAACCAGACACAGAAATCTGGTTAATCCAATTATCTATTACACTCTCGACTCAAAAGTGCCTGCATGGAAGGTTTTCAAACCCGGTCAGCGCAGGCTTAGGGGCTCACAACAAAGTCCAGTTTAACTGTGTACATAAAAAGAGCCGAGCTACATCCACCCCATTTGCCACCAAGTGCCTGTAAATATGTGCCAGTATGCTTGCTGATGGGTGTGATGTCATGTATCTTCTTCACAGGCCGATAGTGTAGGAGCGTCCTGCTGGGTTGTGGATGGCAGAGCATGAGGGCTCAGTCACGGCCCACTCGTACCACACTTTCTTCCCGTTGTTGCAGCGCCAGAATCGCACTGTGACATCATCATCCCGGGACAGGGGGATGGGTTGCTATTGGATGGATGAAAAGGGAGGTGGAGGGGGGTGCAGAGGACAAATCAGTGAATGAAATTTTATTAAGTTTTTTATGTAATCATAATGGATTTAGATTTTGTATTTATCATAGTGCACTCCTACAGAACCAAAAAGACTACACTAAAATACAGACAAAACATACAGTACATCACTCAGAAATGCAGATTACTGTAAAACTTACTTTGAGAGGGAAAAGGATTGGGAACCAGGAGAACATACCAGGTGAATGTGTATCTGGCTTGATACCTGCAACACACAAATTCACAATAAGCACATGAATATTTGGAGGTAACCTCAGCATGACATGCCCTCGTCTTGATTTAAAAAAGCTTAATCTCATCTATAAAAATAAAAGTTGAGTGTTTAAAGAATACAAAGCATCTGTGCCTGTTTCAATAAATTCAGGGGTTATGATTTTATCAACTGTAGAAACTGACCTGATTGATTATGAGCAGTGGCTCACTGGTGACTATGTCTTTTCTTGTGTATCTAATGACTTTGTTTCTCTGTTGTCTCTGCTGTTTTGTTTTCCCCACTCCTTCTCTTGGCAGAAGAGCTTGTGGGCTTGCCTATATCACTGCTCATGTCCCTAACCTCTCTCTGACTCTATAGCAACTGGCCAGAAAGCAAAGGGAGATCTTGGGGAATAAATCTTACTGATGGCCAGAAAGTTACACAGAAGTGCTTTAAGGTGACTTACTGAGAGTGACATCTTTGTAGAGAGTGGTCTCGAAGTAGCCAGCAAAGCCGTGGAGCACTGAGTTACAACCCACTGAGAATCTGAGGCACTGATATCGGTTGTTGTTCATATCTGAGACAAAGAAGAAAGGCCAGTCAACACATATGTAATTACATAACTGCATTATGTCAAAGCATACAGCGTGCTACTTGCTTGTTGTAAGTGTGTTTTTGTCTACCTGTGGTGGGGTGAGTGAAGGTGAAGCAAGGCTTGGGCTCGGCCAGCTGGTGGAAGTTATGCAGGCGCACGACATAGGGGGTCTCAAAATGGCACTCGGGATCCTTGTCGCGTTCCCGGCACCCTCGCACCTCATTATAAAGCTTGGAGGACGACAGGGGGGCCAGGAAGGACGTGTAGGAACAGGGAATGCTCACTCCGTCATCTGAAAGTGACATGAGAGGATGTGTAAAAGACAGAGAGAAAGCCTGTGTGCAGTGGCCGTGAGAAGTGAAAAAGCACTGATGATAATGGAGCATAACATGAATCACTTTCACATTCCCTGGTGTGGAAATATAAACATGAGATCAGTATACTTTATCCCCGCAGCAATAGTGTCAGCATATGTAGTACTAAAAAGAACAAGACAAAACAACAGTGTACCTTTGAGAAAGTGCTGTGCTCCATCTAGACACTCTGGGGAAAGTTCATTGTCACCAAATGATCCTAGCAGCTCACTGACAATAATGTCAGCCTTCTCGGGTGCCTCCCACTCCCGCATGTCACATGACACTACTGTCACCTGATCGCCCCACTCCTCAAAGCGCCAGTTCTCCAAGCTGAAAGAAAATGTTCGTCTAGGTCAGTTAAATCCTTAATGCACTGACTTGATCGCCCCAGCATTAAAATTTTCAAGCCCCACTAGAAGTAACTTATCACAATCGGTGATTATGACCAAAGTCAAAAGCCAAGTCTCAAGGAGCTTCATCTGTGTAGAAGGAATTAGGAAAGGGGTTGCATAAATGCAACCTGCTTGAATTAGCCGTTACAATTCCATTTTGCCCCCATAAACCAAATGGCTGTTTGCAAAAGAAAATCTACCATCTGAAGGGAAGATCTGACTGTTGACACTTGCCCAATGAATGTCCCCTGGAGTAAACAGATTTTAAGTGTCACGGAGGGATTTCCCTAAATACGTTTACTTATAAAGGCTCTCGATACATGGTGTGTATGGGTAACCTGACACAGCCTGCTCATCTCATCAGTTCATTTTCATTTGACTCGCAAAACCATCTGGTCATGCTCCAACCAAGTGTCATTGGAAACTCAAAACAGACCAATCAGCATTCTTGGACAAACTATGGGTGTGGTTTAAGTGACGATGACATTAACATAGATTTTTCTAACAAGGACAGAAAGAATCGTTTACCAATGCACTAGTTTGCAATACGCTTACCATTATGCTTGCTCACTTGCACCATGACAGTTGGTGCTGTTTGTTTGGCTTTGTCACTCTGATACGCTGAATATGGTTTGTTTGTCTAATTGAATGAGTTAGCCAATGATAGACAGATGGCTGATCCAATCACCTGCTACATATTTTTTTCAGCACCTGTTGCTTCCACCTCCTTTCCACACAGTTTGAACCCAACAGTCCAGACTCTGTTTCATGAATTGAATTATTGAAAGCAAATCAGATTATGGCTGTACCAGCCTTCTTAATGGTGTACACATGCACATAAGCAGAAAGATAAATATTCCACTCACGTTACTACAGCATTGGGGTTTTTCTCTACAGCATAGACCCTCAACTTCCTGTCTGCCTGTCTGGCAGCTCGTAGGGAAGCATTGACCAGGGGACCCCTCCCTGCCCCCAGCACCATCAACACCCTGTGGCAGAGACAAGACCATTAAAAAAAAAAAACACACACACACACACACACACACAAAACTGCAACCTATTCTTCATAATTTACCTCACAAGTTGAGTTGTATATTTGTCATTATGTTAACTAACAGATTTGAACTTATTCTAAGAGTGGAAGTAGTAATATTTTGACTCTTACAAGGGGAAAACAGTTCTGATTGCTTGATGCCATTTCACCTTATGACCTGTTTGTCCCAACTCTTAAATTAATTTTAAATACAACTGTAAAATCTGACACTCTACAAAAAAATAAAATCAAATTCCTAGAGGCTGTGGAAGAACTACTCACTGGACATTGGTGTCTTTTTGTTCCTCTGGCACTCTGTCGAGTAGACACTTATACACAGCCTGTAGACATAAGACATGGCAGTCTAATCAATACTTTGAGCGTCATACCGCTCCCACACATGTATATAGGTCTGTATCCCTACAGCTATGGAACATATTGGTCTGAGTCTCGTGTAGCTCCTCAGGGGTAGGGGTTCACCAACCTTGCTAAAAATGTCTTCACTCCCATAAAAATGTTATGTTGGACTGGAGTTGTGCTTTCTGAGAGACCTTTTATTTACTAAACTTACATTCAAAATTTGTGATAGACGTATGCACCATGTATCACCAACTCCTTTTTGACTGATGAACGTGTAGTCTAATTGATTCTAATGCATTGAAATATGTTTTAAGTATGGGTGCAGGTAGTGCTGGTCTTACCTGTTGGTACTGTGAGTATTTAATAGGGTCCTTCTCAAACACTTCATATGTCTGAGACTCCAAGTTGTCCATGAGGGGCTAAAGGGAGGAAGAACAAGGCAAAAATATAGCCAGTCATCCCAACAACAAAACAACACCACCTATCCAAACATGCAAACATAAGTGGGCCCACAGAGACTCTCACCTGAAGGGGAGACTGCAGGTAGTCTTCATAGCCCTTGGCAAAGAGCTCATAGGCATTGGGTGCAGGTCTGTTCTGGTTGAGGTATTCCAGGTATTGCAAGTACGAGCGGAAGTCCTTCTCACTGTGGCGACTGGTGCCTGAGAAGATGAACTGGGCCTCCAACTGTGAAGAAGACGGTTGAATTTTGGGTCATTTCATCTCTTTACAAACATTTGGCACCAAAATAACTGGTGGTGAAACATTTTGAGTTTGTACTGAATCAGAATTCTATACCTTGAAAAGACGGAAGATTATTCGCTGATGGGCTTTTGACAAGACAGGGAAGCCCTTTTTATTGGTTAAGAAGATGTTGGTGGGAAGTATGGCTGCTTTGATCGGCTCCCCGAGCCACTTATCGATCACAGAATCTGAGGGCATGTCTGCTCCAACTTCAATAGCTGCAGGAATACAGAAGAAAAATATTTAGTACCAAAACGTCAAGCATTCCTTAGTGCTTTTTCATTGCCCCAGGGTGTTGTTTCCCAGTGTCCTTTCTCACCTAAACAGATCCTCTTGTTGTAGTCACAAAGAGTTCTGAATGAGTGCCACCTAGAATAGGAGAGGCAAGAGAGCACGACGTGTCAGGATTATAAAAGGAAATCAATAACATCTATGTTTGTATGCAGGCGGTGCTCAGCCTGCCTATGAAATGTAGTGTACTGGCGTCGGACTAACCAGGTCCAGGTCTTCTCATCAACACTTGCATCATCAGTGCATTTCGATGGTTCATTCTCAATGAGTTCTTCTTGTGTGTCCTCTGGGGCCATTAGGGGCACACGGATCCAGAACTGCTCAGGCACAAATAATAGCAGCGGTTAATTGATGAGTCTGTACAACTTAATACAAGAGTTAAACCAAGTCCAGCAAATAAACCTCACCGAAGCCTCTTGCGTGCAATCAATAATCACTCTCAACTAGGATTTTCTGCTGCCTTAAAAGCAATCTATGAATGCATGCTGGATTTGTTTTAATGTTCTGTGTGTTACATTTGAGGTGTGGTGTCCGGTTTGGATGTGGTTTAGCAGCAGCCGGGCTAGGTTGGCACTATGGGGGCCCTTCAAAGGGATCATGAAGACTGGAAGACCTAAGTAGGCTGAGAAGTTCAGCTCCTGCACCAAAGCCTGAGGAAAAAGACAAGACAAAGGACAGAGAGAGGATGTTTGAATGGAAAGGGGAGGCAGATGAGGAGAGGTGTGGTACTGGATCAGTTCACTAACCCCCCCCCCCCCCCCCTCTATTTT
>OMLB01035487.1:6747-25365 GCA_900302555.1 Myripristis jacobus | reverse complement strand
CCCGTCGTGCGCACTGGCCATCAGGGTCAAAGGCGGCGAGCTGATGTGGTCCATAATGTCCGGGGGCTCCAGGTTCTGGTGGTGGTGGTGATGATGGTGGTGGTGGTGATGGTGGGCCAGTGGCACGGTGGAGGTCGACGAGCATGGCACTGTGTTCATTGTGTGGTATGTGGCGTCGGGCTTGAACGGGTGCGTCTTGCCCTGGGACACGGCGATGTCCACGGCCGCCAAAGCCTCAGCCCGGGCCAGCAGGGTCTCATCCAGGCTCGCAAATATGTTACTCTGCAGCTGCAAAGGCAAAAAATAGAGGGAGAGGAGGGGAGAATGAAAAAGTGCAGAGGAATAACATAAAGGAAACGACAAGAAGAGGAAAGAAATGTGACAGAAAAAAAAACAGAAAAACATGAATAAATGCATCTGTCAGCCGGGACTTTTGGAAACACATAACACAGCCGGAATATTCCTTTAGAAGCCTCAAGTCATAAAAATTAATACAAAAATAGTAAAGCCGGGCTTTGCGTGCGCATGCTTTCAAAAAGATCACAGACGGTTCGAGTGATTGCCGTGGAATACATGAAAAAAACATTAAGTGTGCGTCTTGGCTGAATGTGCCTTGGAGCGCCCCTTGTTATTACGCACATACCGCATCCAGCGCTACATGCAGCCTGGGTACAAGGAAAAAAAAGGACAAAGACGAAGTTTTCGGGGATAATTTACCTGTGGAGTTTGTAGACAGGCTCTCCTTATGGCTTCCGAGCTGGAATGCAGGGTGGTGTACTTGTGCTCGGGTAAGGAGGGATGCATGGCGAAGTGCGGCTGTTTGCTGTTCATGGACATCATCTTGGCGAGCTTCTCCAATTAAAGTGCACGGGTATAAGGGGGGGAAACGGCTACAAGAGCTGGAAAAATAGTCATAGATACACAGTGATCCTTTGCCTGTCCAGTAATGATGCAATGTAGTTCGCTGTGTGCTGTGCCGAGTGCAGCCTTGAGCCCGGAGATCACAGAGATGCCTGCAGTCTCTCAGACGCACTTATCTGTCTACTGTTTCCCACTGCTGGGGATGAGAGAGGCTCTTACACCTGAGCGCTTCAGATCTCGTCAAGCCCGTGCTCGGCTGCTCTCGCGAGACATAAACTGCCAGAACAGTGAACAGGCTGTCAGATAAAAACTGCTCATAGGGCAGGCTGTTACGACTGGAGACTAGACGCCTTCGTTTTAAGGGCTCACTCCACTCCACCCAAACACGAAACTGCGAGGGTCCCGATGCCTCTAGGCCTTATCATGTATTTGGAGGCCTTAAATCATCGACTTTAAGCAACTGAAAGCGGTCTTATTCCTTTTTAGTTAGCATTTATTTCAAACGGGTCATTGTCCATCTGACTTTGGGAAGCTGTTTATAAATAGAATCATTAGGGACAGAGAAGAAACCCGAGGAAATACAAGCAATTTTACTTTTAATGCTCTCTACAATGAAGAGACACGGGTTTTAATCAAAGTATTTTATTATAAGGTTTACTTGATGCCGAAACTGCCGTCTGCTGTCTTGTTAAAGTCTGAGCAACAGAAAGAGAAGAATTATTACCTGAACACTGCATGAGGAAAACCTTACTTTGAGTTTATGTGGAAGATTTTATTGACTTCATGGTCAACATGGTCAGTGGACTGCTTTGTCAGTGTAGTGTACTGGACATTTTGGTTATGCAAATATCCTCTGCCATTAGGCTATGATCATGGCCCACTCTCCTGTATTTATTCGTCCCGTTTCTCATCTTAACCCTTGGAAGTAATGGGACCCCCGCCTTATCATTAAAGCCCATCATCGCCAGATGAGCACTAAACAAATTGATTTAATACACCAGCGTAACCTTGTACACAGTCTTTACCTAAATTAATTAATCCCAATGAATTAACACTTCATTTATTCAAACCACAACGGTTACCCAATTAAAATTTCATGCAGCGATTAGAGGTATGTGAAATATACATGATATCGTTAAATTTGCATAATAAATAAGGTGCTTTCTGCTACAAAGGAATTACTGTGCGTGTGAGGTCTCTGTAATGTGTTTTGTTATACATGATTTTATCAGGATATGAATAAGCCTCCCCTTCTTAGTGGTGGAAAATTAATAATTGCTATGTTTGAAGAAATGTATCGTACCGGAAAACAGTGGTTTCAGAGGGGAGAAATCTGCTTAACAGATGTGAATAACACCTGAATAATTACATAAGGTGTCTTACGCCTAAACAGAAACTGAAGGAACCGCGACCCGCCACAAAACTCAAAAGATCAGTAAAAAAAACTGAGGCAGTTTCACCACAGAATTAAAAAAAAAAAAATTAAAGCCACTCTAAAGGGTTTTGAATCTTTCAGAAAATCATGAATCCAAAATAAAAATTCCAGTATTGTTACTCAGTATTGTCATTTTATTTCCACATACATAACATTGTAATTTCCTAGTCAAAGACAGATTATAGTATTTAGGATGGAAATGTTCATGAAAAGATACTATAGATACTATATAGATGGAGATGACAGATCCATTACTTGGCTTGCAGTGTTTCATAAAAATGTCTCAACACAAAATTATAAATTATTCTATGACAACATTGACATGACAAAAACATTTTCTCATACAATTACACCAAAAGATTTGTACGTAGAAGAATTTTCAGAATTTAATGTTTGTGTCTATGAGATGACTGGCCTAAAAATCTATCCAATGAGATCAATGGGTAGACTACACAAAAAAAAATAACCTATGAGACAAACACTGACACGTTTTACCTTAATGCAATTACCTTAATGCGTACAATATCACGACAGAATGTCAAAAATTCAGCAAAACCTCAAGGTAAGTTCAATTCCCTAGCATCATATACATAGATTCACTCTGCAACACTATACGGAGTTAATGGTTCTAGTGATGTGCTAAGGACACAGGAAAGCCTCTAAAACCTTCACATGAGCTTTGAAAGTTTTGTGGGACTGCTTGTGTTAAAGGGACTGTGAGACTTTCGTTTTGTTGGCTGACTGACATTCACCATTTTTCTGTCTCTTGTGTTCCCAGGTTTACAAGCACAGCTGGACGAGGAGGAGGGGTTTACATGGTGATCATGGTGTTGGCATGCAGAGGAACCAACTTTATTCTCCTCCAATGGGTCAAACAGCAAGTCAAAAGACAGTTCATCAGTTTGAATTTGGGCACCAGTGCCAGCCTCCTGACCCAACACCTGTCCAGCAACTTGGTCCTCTGCAGAGCCCGCTGGAGCCACAGTGTCTTTCAAGGCGCTGTCCTTGATGTCACATGCAGGGTGGCTTTCCTGGTCACTTGACAAAGTCACACGACCTCCCATCACAGCATCTCCACAGTCTGTCAAGACGACAGAGCAGGTTTTTGGTTCTGGGATGAGAGTGGCATCCAAGTCTGTGGGAGGTGATGAAGCAAGGGAGAGCTGTGATCCCCGGCTGCTGGAACTCTCTCCATCCAGCATCATTGAATCCAGCTCTGAGATTTTATCGAGGTAAGCTGCATCCATGGATGCCTCACTAGACATCTGGAAACTATCAGGCTCACTACCAAGGAGGGTTTTGGATGTGGCTCCTTTACTTGGACCTGGACAGGCCTGGTCATTACATTTGGGCCTCTGCCAAGCACCCCAGAAGACAGACTTTGGGGGCTCCATCTCAGTACTAGGGGGCAAATCATTGGGGAATTTAGTAAGGCTGGAGAATTGGTTCTCAGTGGCGGAGGAAGAGCTGCCACTGTTCCCAAGACTGGGAGTCTCTTCAAAGTTGAGCCTTCTCAGGTAGGACATGGGTTTAAAAGCAACTTTCTTCTCACGGATGCCAGGGCTTCTCAATGTCAGAGAACGGAAGGCAGCGGATGGAGTGGAGGGCAAAAAGGAGCTTTCCAAGTCCTTCTCTTTCTGGTGTCCAACCATTTTCTCATCAAACTCTCTGTTATCAAAGGACGGGAAGATCAAATTGTCATTTCCAAATTTTGCCTTAGGATTGCTGCTGATGGACTCCCTCTCTGTATCGCTCAAACTTCTCATTATGTTGATTCTCTGTTGGTCCATAAGAGTGTCTGTCCCAACCTTGGTATCCTGACATGCACCCTGCATTTCAGGTTGTCTTCTTTCACGCTCGCTAACTCGGGACTCTAAGTCTTCAATGTACTGATCACTGCGCTCCAGAGCCCTCTTCAGGTGGTCCACATCACGCTCATACTGCTGGATTTTTGCCTCCAGTGCCGCTACTGTGTAACGACCAAACCTGAGGACAGATAATTTATTGTCTTTAAATTTGAAAGGCTCAATTTCATTGAGACATGATAAAAATAATGTCACTGAGAAAAGACATTTTGACTGATCCTTAAAAAAAGGTTAAGGGTCATCAAGGCCAGAATAAAAAATAATTATATAGGGCAAAAGTGTTTGCTTGGTCATAAAAAGCAAACAGCAAAAATACAGTAAAATACATGACCTATATTTAAATGGTCAAAATACAGTAAAACACATAATCTTTTTTAAAATGGTCATGCTCTGGACCAAGCAAAATTCTTTAATGGAAGGCCTTCTATTTGAACAGACAAGAAAATAAAACCACATGAAATGAAAACAATATGTTAACATGACATTGAGCAAATGTGCCTTTCAAAAGACTGCTAACTAATAGGGATGTCACAAGAACAGTATATATACTATTTACGCCAAAGAAGATACAAACACAAGAGTCACGTATGGAGGGATTCTGTGTACGAGGCAGATGCTCAGGTAGATAATCATAAATTCATAAAACAAAATACGCAAACAGTGCTGTTGAAGTTTCCTGTTAAATAGTTGTTTATTTTTCTAATAATGTATGAGCCTAATTATTATTTCCATATTGTTCTCATGTCTCTGCTGGATACTGCAGTTGAAATTTTGTGCAATCTAAAAAGTTGTAATTTAAGCACAGCTGACTTATTGTTTGTTTTGAAGGCTTAGATAGCTGAATGTTCAACGGATTTTAATAAAGGAGTCTATGTTGAAGTAAATGGGATTTTTTTTTTTAAACCATGGTGTCAAAACGGGTATGGAGAATCGTGGAAATTCACTGATACTGGTATCGACTACTGAATTTCTGGTATTGTAACAACCCAACTAACTAATGCTCTCATCATTTGTTACCCCAAACTATTCCAACTAATCGATAATGTACATTTATTTTAGATGCAGTGACGAGCTAAGACCTAAGAAACCAGGAGTTTGACTAAAGAGTAAAGTGCCTTGCAATTAGAGAAACATGCATGCTACATAGTTTTTAAACGTGTGCTTAAAAAGTTTTACTGCCACTACTTGCCATCTAGATGGACAATACACTATTGATTAGTTCTTTATCTTCCGGTTTAAAAATATTTTACCTACTTCCTGCACTGAACTGACAAACATTACCATTATTGATAATGTCATAGCTCAAGGTTGAAAGACTTTTAACTTCATTTGGAGTTTCAATTAAGGAAGTGATGTTTAAATGTTTTTGAATGGATAAAACATAAGGGAGTAGGGCTACAGGATTCAACAGGCATCATTAACTTAAGCATAAACTGATGACATCAAGCTATAACAGACATCTTTGGATGCATCCATTTCCAATGTCAGAGCCATTGAATTGAAAATGAATTACCTCATAGCTCCCAGTGCCTCCAAAGTGCATGTAAAATGCTCTCCCAAGATTTGAATTTGTCCGTACAAGTTAGTTGACTGTGACAGTCATCTTAAAAGTATGTGCTAAATGCTTTCATAGAAACTGAGATTATAAGAAGGGCGCAGGTAATGGTGCCCATCAAACAGTGAGATGGGGTCTGTTCTGTCATTTCCTCCTGTGATGCAGGTGATTAAAAGCCAATCTCAAGACAGACTTAACTTTTGGTAACCTTATTCCCCATACAGACCATGAACAACGTCTGATCAGATGGACAAGTGACAGATTTCAAGCTCTTTTCAGCTCCTCTGCCTTCATATTTCCCTATCAGAACTAGAGTGTGGAAAACTGATTAACCTAAAACATGAAAATCGTTGGTATTTTGTAAATGTACAGTTATTCCATTTCATGATGATATACAAGTTTAATATGCCAGTAGCTTCAGCACAGTGCTCATGCACACAAAGCTGACAATTTCTGTTTGAGAAGCATTTTCAAATGGTATTCGAGTCATTCAGGCAAAATGCAGACAAATATATGGATTAGTTGAAACAATAAACAGTATGACTTATTTAAGCAAACAGGTGGCGTTTAGGTAAACAAAAAGAATATACCGCAGTATACTGCCTTCACAAAAGTTTGCATAAAGTGTAGCATTATACTCTTCAAGTTGGCTGTAACGTTCACAGAGACAGACTGCAAAGAGGGAGACATACTTTTGCGGAGATCGGCTTGCCACCTCTGCCTTCAATCGCATGTTCTCTTGTACGAGGTCGACATTTTGAGACCTCAATGTCTTGTTTGCCTAAAAATGGGAAAGTAACACATTTCAGCTCATTACAAGTCATTCCACAAAGGTTTCACCTTCTCTTACAACCAAATCAATCTCACCAAATATTTATGAAATATATAAGCATACAGACAAAAGTTTGGTTCTGCTTTTCGTTAGTAAGCCTCTCTTTTACACAGTACGCTACCCATCAAACTTGTGTCATCACCAAACATAAAGTCCTCATCTAATAAATCAGTGCAATCCTCTTCAGTTTTAACTGGATAAAGAACACTGTAATTATTGTGTTTTTGTTTGTTTTTCTGGGTGGTTTGTTCCTTTATCAGACAGAGAGACAGGAAAGACAAGAGAAGGGGATGACATGAGACAAAAGTCTCCTCAGTCAAATTTGAACTCAAAACAACACTCAAATGACATACAACTTAAACCACTGAGTCACAAGAACACTGCATCGTGGTCTTCATCCTTTTCCTTAAGAAAAACCTTAAGAGTGGATTAAAACCTCCTGTCCGTCACACTGATCTCCAATGAGGTTTTTAGTAGCAGTACACGTGTGTTGTAATCATTTGAAAAGTTAGACTGAATTACATGTAAATTTCATACACCGTGCTTTAACTCATTCTATGAGACTACAAGGACTACTGTACCCAATAAACTCTACAGTATATTTTGCATATTTGCAGTATAATGTTGTTAGCAGAAAACAGACTGCGTGCCTCACTGAGAACAAAGAGAGACGAACGAATGAACAAACAAACGAAGAGAAGAAACACAACAATTTCTGTAAGAATTGAGCTGATTGGCAACTTTGATAAACAGCTCCAAAAAGGATATGAAAATGTCCTTTTCAAATGCTCAAGTCCTGGTGACTTAATGAGTGAATAGACCTCCTGGCCACAGAACAAATTGAAGGTGGCTCTTCAATTCTCAGTCAATTCTAAGTCAAGCTTTGGATTTCACTGCACCAAGAGTTTAAAAATTTGAAATTAGGACATTTTCATATTCTTTTTGCTGCTTCTTGTCAAAGTCACCAATCATTGATCCGAATTATGCCATGAGTTTGTGCAAAATTATGCCATTAGTTTGTAAAAAAATAACTGTAGTTAGTTCAGTGTCTGGGAATTTGTTTTTCATACATTATGGATTTAGGTTGAAGGCATAAATGTAAATGCAGTGATTAGGGAAACCACCATTCAATTGGAAGTCCCTGGTTCAGTCTGGTTCACTCCATTATGGTAAGCATTTACCATGCTGTAGTGTCCTTGAGCAAGACACTAATCTGTTACTTGCTTAGGGGCAGTGTTATCACCTCAAAGTGGTGGGGCTAAACAAAAAGGCACATTTCTCCTTATAAGATCCATAGAGCATTTAAAACATGTGTTTGAGTATTATAGGTTGCATACCTCCTTAAGCTTATCCATATCCTGCTTTATTTTATTGCAAACATCTGTGGCAGCCTGCAACTTGTTTGCCCATTCTTCCAAGATGCCAGGATCTACTCTTTTATCTTCTGTTTGCACTGTAATAATACTGCTGGGATCCAGGGCAGTCTTCAGATGAGACTCCAGATTTTGATTTTTGGTTTTCAGCTCCTCATTCTCTCTGAGTAGCCCTTCAATTTCATCCTGTTAAGACAGAAATAATTGGAAACTCAGCACACTGAATAAGAAGGAATACAGAAATAGGACTGTAATAATAACCACAAAGGTGCTACATCACAGTACAGACATTTACCCAAAAGGCTGGAAAAAGTCACCACCCATAGCAATGTAAAAGGTTTTTCTTCTTCTTTGCTGGTACACGTAGCTCAAAGCTAATGTAATTGGAAATGATCAATCTTTGATTGTTCCCCACAATCTGCCACACTCAAGTCAACTCCTTGTTCCATCAATGGGATGGCAACTTACTCGGTTATCTGTCTGTGGACTATTAGAGGAACCAGTTAACTGCTTAGGGCTCCGTTTCCCAAAGGCTCTTAAGGCTAAGTTGATCATAAAAATCCATCGCACAAGTTCCTTAAGCTTAATGAGGTGTTTCCCAAAACCATCTTAAACAAAGACACTCTCGAAAACGGTCATAGATCTACGATTACTGCTGAACACTCGTAGATGGCTAAGTGTGTCTTAACCCTACACAGATGCAGGAGTCACCACAAGATACGTTTAGTGTGTGCCACATAAATCCATTTCTCCATATATGCACATCTATGTGTATATATATGTCTGTTGACAGAGTTCAAGTCAGTATTTTCTCATCTGTGAAGTGTGGCTGTTGCAATTACAATGTTGGCCAAGCACATCAAGGTTAAATCTTTGAACACCTCATCTTCCAATATTTGTTAAACTCAACCCATCAAGATGATCAAGAAGATTTGTCTTATTCTCAAAACCATAGCAGGTCGTCTCGGTGTACTCAGTCCACTTTCAGTTTCACAGTTTCAGCTGCAGTGGCACAGTCACACAGTTAAAATGCAGAACTATCAAAATATCACATTTAGCCGTGGTTGACATTTTTGTGGCAATAAACTGCGCAAAAGGCCTGCACACTGCCAGTTTATGTGTTTCAAGATGGCATATTTGTAAATTCATAATGTCAAGAGTATCATTGGCTTGTTTTTGCAGTGAAAATAGAAACAAATCTACCTATTTACCACAAGTCTACTTAAATCTACCTTTGCAGTGGCATGATCAAACAATACCTCATACTCGCGCAGCAGCAGCTCTCCTCTGGTTTTTCTGAGGCGTTTCCTCACAGAGGGGCTCTCACTGTGCTCACTCTCATTGGTGCCTCCTGCATAACAGATTAGACAACAAAACACATGTCAAACTGTACTGAAATTGATGAGGCTCAAAGATGTATTATTCCTATTACTATGTTCTTGTTTTCTGCTGGTCAGACTAAGGAAAAAATTTGAAGACATCTCTGTGAGTGTGATCAGCATTTGTCATTAGTTATAACATTTCATAGATTAAATTATTTTTTTTTTTAATAAAAACTGATGAATCAACAATCAAAATGTGTTAATTGCAGCCCTAATAATAATTTAAAAACAAGCAAACAAACAAAAAAGATTTTTTTGCACCAGAACTGTAACGGTAGATTTACCTTCGGCCCAAACTGCACTAGACTTTACAATTCTGACCCAAAGCTGCACACCCGCTCAGAGTAGAGGAAACAGTGAACAGCAGAACGATGGGAGGCCGGGGTGATTCCCTCTGGTATCTGTTGCTGAAAGCATTAAGACCCCTGAGCTAAGAAAAGTTTACTTAACTTTTTTTTTTAAACAAACTTTTTGAATGTTTTTTTTTGAAGTCTCTCCATTAATGTTGCTCATTTGATGGTGTGAAGTTGAACAATTTTTGTTGCCCTTTGCAGATGTTTCTGTTCTTGCATTTACAGAGGCTTGAACAGGAATGTATCGGAGACAAAAACATAACGCTTGCAGGGGAATCAGAGGGCATCCTGCCTGGAGGATTTTTTCTTTATTGCTAAAAACATCAGTCTAATGTAATCTGAGACTCCCTCACCCCCAAAATATAGGGAAAAGCAAAAATATGAATATAACTGCTTCAAAGCAATGGATGTACTCACATGTTTGGGCTCATCTGAAACCATAAATACTATGATGTTTTCTGTTAACTTGAGTAATCCCTCATAATACACACACACACAGTGATACAATCTAGTTTGTTCTACAGCAAACCAAACACTGAATGGTTATCCATAAAAAAACCCAACTGCTCCTTAAAGTAACGTATCATTGCTGACAAGTTAGGTATATGAAAAAACCTTTTCTTATAGGTTTACTCTTTGAGTGGATTATTCCTCTCCATGAGCTTCTCTGTCCACACAATTAATTTACAAAAATTTAACACCATTTTCTCTCCTCTTGGAAGTGAGGACCAATACTTCACCATGTCGGTCAGTCTGCAGTTGGGTGGGGAGCAGCAAATCTCCAAATCTATTGTAATCTGGTGGATTGCTATGAAATAGGTGACAACAGTCATGCTGCCTTGAGGATGAAACCTGTCAGTCTTGGTGACCCCATCACCTTTCACCTAGCACCACCAGCAGGTAAAATTGAAAGATGCTACAAGCTACACTTCACCAAGTAACTATGTAAACTTATGAGAGCAAACTGTGCATCTTACAGCACATATGCCAACAGGTCTTATCCAAAAGCTTCAATTTCTAGACCTCCCCACTTTTGAAATGTTTTACCCACACTGAAACCGGGTGCATCAGTGATCAAAACAAATCCATTCCACTTGCTAATTGAGAGAATGTCTAAATCAATTAAATACCACACCATGATTCCACTGTGGGTTTGTGCATGGGAGCAAGGCATGAAATACACACACAGTCAGAGGTACAAGGGTTACTGCTAGTCACTTCCATTCATGAGCGAAAGGTAGACAGCTTTAGGTGAGTCACACACTGTCACCACAAAATGTTCAGAAATCAAATTTTGGCATGTAACCGATTGTGCTTATTTCATTTGCCTGCTGTTTAAAGCATTCTTGTTTGTTTTTTGTTTTTTTTTAATTTGGCTAATGATCTCTTTGGTTTAATATGTTTGCTCCCACAGACATCATGAACAATGTTTTCTCTGTATTCCTTATAGCAGTGGTGCCCCACCACAAAGAAATGGGAGAGAAAATGTGCATTCAAAGTAAACACTAATTGCGCTGTACTATTATCTAAAACTCAAAACAGTAGAGTGCAGTGTTTTAGAAGTAACGGCTACATTATAATTTAAAACATTAGCACTAGAACTTGAACTCAAATCATAATTTAGGCCCAAACAGCAACAAAAATGGGACATTTGTTGCTCAAAAGCATTTTGCCTGGCTGGTCTGGCTGTATAAACAGGGTCACAGACCTGTTCATGCAGTTCTCATGAACATTTTATATGACTCGCTATGATTATTGCCATGAAGCAACATTGCTTATCATGGGATCAATTTCTGCATGTTTAACCTTTAGTATCATCAAAAAGCCTATGAAATATGGGAACAGCCGCTTCCTCTGGATGAGATGAGATCACAATATTTTAACCAAAATGTTATTCTCATGAAACTATAGCCAGACAGAAGTATCAAACCACCTGTTACGACCCATGCGAGGTTGATACGATTTCTTATTAAAAACACAAACTGAAGAGGTGTTATACAAAAGAAAGAGGTAAATTATCCAACAAGCAAATTTTATGATTATTTACTCAGTATAACCCACACAGTTACGCTTATTTGATTTTTATTTTCTTCAGTTAAAGTTGCAGACAAGGAGAAAGACACACCTTCCTTATTAACTATTGATAAACTATGAAACATTAAGATTGGCTGCAACTTTAGCTTTTGATAATGTCCACCGACCCACTGAGCCACAGATGCTGAGGCAGACAGTCTCTCCTCTCCTGTGTGTTACTAGACGAGTGTCCGCCTTGCAGGGTTGGTTTCCAGCTACTCACCGATGATTTCTCTGCACGGGTTCTCCGCCGTGATGGGCACCCTGCAGGTGGGACACTGGCCGGCTTTCTGCAGCCACATCTCCATGCAGGCTGCACAGAACACGTGGTGGTTGGCACAGATGACCGGCTGTCGAACCTGTAACGGTACACAAAGACAACTGCCGGTTTTTTTTGAAAATTAAGCACAAACTGACGTTGCATATCAAAACACGAGTACGCTAAGTTAGCCAACTGTGTGCCTTTGACATTTGTGAGGTAAAACTGAAGGTGTGTGGCTGATAAAAGTGGCTTATACGCCATGCTAAGAGTTATCGCAGTGTTTCCCCGTCATGTCTCTCAGACGGTAGGGCTAGCTGCCAGACGTTAGCGGTTAGTGAATACAAAACAAACCGAACGGCAGTTACCTTTCCCAGGCATATCTGGCACGATATGGGTAAAGTGAAAGAAAGAGTCGAGTTTTGGAAGTTGTGAGCCATGTTTTTGTAGAACCACTGCACACACATACACACATACACACACACACATTCACATAAACACATACACTTGCTTTCCCTGCAAACAGTCAAACTTCCCACTATGACAACCGCACAGCGCGCCGTCTCTCCAACTACGGAGCGCCAGAAGGTCAAAAAGGGCCAAACGACCGTTGTACAAAAAGACCACGGGTAACGGGTAACGGTAGTTTTCGCATTGATAAATGTAAAGCTATAAAAGTGGACCAAAAACTGAATAATAACAACAACAACAAACACAAATTTGCTAAACTTTTGTTATATAGCCCCTTTCAAAACCAGAGTTACAAGGTGCTTCAGAAAATACATTACTATACAATACAGGTGCAATGACAAAAGAGTAGAAAAACCAAAATAACAACAAAAACAACGACATTAATAAAAAACATTAATTATCATAATGATTTACACCTATATCACCTCATTGCAAGTGACAGTATAGTTACAAATTTCGCCCAGCAGTTGAGTGAACAGAAAGTGACTATAAGGTAAGAACAGACAGCAACAAAACTTTACTCCTAATTGTCCAGCATTTTTACTTTCTTTGGGAAAAGAAAACACACAGCCTACAAGCACCACTGCTTTGTTATCATTCAGGCTTTAAGCCAAGCCTATTTAATGTATTATCTTATGGTCCTTTGCCACCATAACCCAGGCTATGAACATCACACTGCTTTTGTTGAATTCAACACTCATCAGGCCGGATGTGGCTTTATTAGTGACAGGACACTCACAAAAAAAGTCATTTTTAACCACGGAACAACTAAATTAATTTGATTTAGAATCATGACTCCAAAAAATTAACACTAGCATTTCACAAGCAAGAATATGCTTTTCTAGGATCTGGAACTAACTACAAATTTACTCAAATCCTCAGACTTGTTCATTTTTAAATACTCCATGTGACTCATTCAGAGAGTGAATGAGTTAGCAAGTCAACTGCTGGATAGGACTGGATATAGATTTATTCCCAACAACTGGATTATTGTTACTTCATGAATGAAACAAAACAAAAATCACTAAGCACACTGAATAGAGCTGAGATGTGGTTGATTTGAATTGAAAGAGGTCTTATTATCAATAGCCAATATGTGAAAGTCAGTCATCATAATTCCTACTCTGATTGTCATCTGCCTTTTTTTTTACAGCCTTACAAAAGCTTTCACACCCACACTGACGGGTGATGCTGGTACCTCATGCAGACTCTTGGTGCTGATGGGTCTGTTTAGTCGTTTCTACAAATGTCTGTGTTTGGTTTCTTCCATCACACACTCTGGAAAGCAGCAACAGTGATGCTACCTGTTTGTAACTGTTATCAGATTGTCCTCCATCTGCTTTGAACTCAGCAGACCAGAGGGTGGTATTAATCATTTTGTCACCATCACTGTCAAGTGGACTGGACGTCATCACTGTTTAACACTCAGGCCAAACTAGTCATATCTAAATTTACTCTCTTCAGCTGGTGATTTGATGGCTTTGTCTTAGACCCCTAAAATTCACCATAGCTTTTTCTTCATCACAAGTGATTCAGCTGTCTTAAAGTGATAGCTCAGATTCCTACTCATCAAATCATATTTGTTGCTCCATGTGAGTGTAAACCATCCTCCACCTCTGGTACACTAACTCCTTCCTTGTCGTGAGAACGACAGCTTCAGTGGGAGTATACTGCTCTAACATGACTGAAGTAGATACAAACCAGAAAACAACACGGTTTTGAGCAACAACACAAAGCTGAAAAACTGTTTTGAAGGATGTACAACAAGATACATTTGTTTGGGTTTCATTTTCAACCCTCTCTCCACCCAGCTGGTTTCTAATATGATGGAACTATTTTCTGCCATATCACTACCACTCTATCACCCTGCAGGTTAGATGCAGGGCCACACACGCTGCCTGATTAAACAGTGCTACGGCAGAAAAAAGGTTGCCACTTTGGAACCAGGGGACTGAAAAGAGCAATGGAAGTGAAACTTAAACAAATGTGTGTGGTTGTACATCCTTAAAAATAATATTTCTGTTTTGTATCGCTGCCCAAAATCCTGTTGTTTTCCGGCCTGTATCTGCTTCACTCATTTTAGAGCTTTGCATGCCTAGTGAAGCTCTAGCTCACATTACAGGGAAGGATCTAATAGACCAGACTCGGTGGAAACATCACACTCACATAGAGTAGCAAATACCACTATATGGGCAAGAAATTGAACAATCACTTTAAGAGTACAGCAAGGGCAAATGTGCACATTTACTAATTTTGGTCAAGGATACACAGTAGAAAAGTGGTTCATGAATTCAAATTGTGCAAGTGAGCATGTAAGAGGAAGTGGAGCACTGAGTGTTGTCTATCATTATCATGTTTTTCTAGCTGAACGTATGAATGCACATTAATGACTCAGAGTACAATATTAGCCAGTGCAAAGGTGTTGGCAGATTGGTCTGCACTCAGTGGACAAGCCAGCTAAAAAACATAAACCAGCTACCTGCATTGTGCCATGTTAATGATGAGACAGAAAAGGATAATCATGAAACACACACACACACACACACACACAAACACACAAAGGTTTCACAGGTAAGAAATTTATTCAGCTCACAGACAAGGCAGCATACGCATGCAGTGTGTCTTGGTTAAAATTAGCATGTAAACAGATATAGCTGTTCTTCGAGTAAACTCCTAAGTATATCTGAAACAATGGAGTTGTGGTAAAACTTTGAGTGCAGTACGGTTTGGCAAAGGCTCACTGTCTTGGAGTTATGCGTCGCTATAGTTCAAGTGTGCTCCTGATGTCATGCTAAACATATCCAGACTTTAAATAACAAACCCTTTTCTTAGCAACGTAATGACTTTTGATCTATTAAAAAAAAATCCATCTACAAACGATTTAAGTATGAAAATTCTCCCCTTATTCATTTCTCTGAAGCCATACCTATAATGTGGATGGCAATGTCCATTATTTTCCCAACAGTTGTTCCAGGTTAATGATCTAATTTAGAAATAATGATGTCTAGTGATGTCATATTAGCATAATTTCCACTAAGAATTTATCAAATGACATCCCCGCCACAGTTTAGCCCCCCAGAGCCATTACTCATATCTAAACCAGCATGTCCTGCTCCTCACCGTATCTCAAACTCAACCAGGACATCCTCTCAGGATCTAATATGATTAGAATTGACTGGATGCAAAGCCAGCTTGTACACTGACCCCTGTTTGACAACACCACTAGTATTTGTTGGAGTGGATTCAGCACAGGATTAAATGGATCACAGGCGACCATGGATTCTCATTCACTTTTCATAAGTTCAATTTGATGAGAATTTTTATAATAAGAAGAATAGATTTTTATTTTTCAATTTTGCTGTTTCCAGAATTAATCGCTCTATCATGAAAATGCATTAAAATGTATACCAACTTTCAAAACACCCAGAATATGAAAAACAAGGAAACAGTCTGACACACAAATATTTTTAGTATCCATCGTCTGAATATACTAAAAAAAAATGGATGCCTTTGCAATGCAAGCTTTCATTCAAACCCATATTCCTCTCAATCTCACAGATAACTTCAAAGAGCACCTGCTGTCAGAAACTCTTTCCAGTGCGCCGCGACGTATTTTCAAATTGTTCCTGAAGCAGTTTGTGAACGTGCTATTTGGAAACTTACTGCAGAAGAACCAACAACGAGAGTGAAATGAAACAAGTGCCCATTTTCAACAAGGCCCATTGTCCCTCTGAGGTTGCCATTGCATTGGTTTGCAACAGGGCAGTCATTAATAGGTGACAGTCAATTAATCACAGCCGGTACAGACGGCTGCATCTATTGATCTTGTCTGAGCACTTATTTTTCATCCCTAAATGACACAGATCACCAGATTTGACCGGCATGTGTAATGGACAGTGAAGAACCAATGACCTGCGTGTCAGACTTGTGCCGGGGTGGATCCGGATCCCCACCCCCCCATCTCTGGCAAATAGCATCTTTACCATTTAGCTTGGAAAGGTTTAGACTGCCCTAAGAGCACAGCGGCGAAACAGTGCGCTCTGTTGCTCAGATGACCTTTTCTGTTTAAGGCTTAATCTCTGACAAATGCTTGCTTTAATTAGCCCAATACCCCCTACCCAGGACTGCTGCCTGACACCCCCAGCCTCTCTCTCTCTCTCTCTCTCTCTCTCTCTCTCTCTCTCTCTCTCTCTCTCTCTCTCTCTAACACACATCCAAGTCATTGGTGCAGGTATAACAGTATAACAACTTGACAGCCAGACTGCTGGGGATGGGACAGAATATGTAAAATCCATGACAAGTAATACTTGAAAAGCCAAGACGAATGGCGACGTGATATGATGTTGATGATCTAACAGGTTAATTAAGACAAAGTAAAATGGAATTTGACAAATTGAGGCAAAGTTTGGTATGTCATCTGTTAAAGGGATAGTTCACCCCTTTTGAATAATGTGCTATTTTCTCACTTCCCCCCAAGCTGTTATAGTGATCTTATCTTCATCTCATTGTTACTGAGTGCTGGATACCGACTGGATGCTCCAAAAGCTAAACATCAGTCTCCTTGTATGGAGGTGGACTTTTCCGTAACATTCTTAAAAAACAACCGCTTTAATACACTCAAAGAAGGTTAAACATCATTTTACAAGTCACTATCAAAAATTAAAATGGACATATGACTACTAAGGATGACAGTTTTGCTCAAATTACTGTTTGTATTTTTACTGTCGTCAACATCAGGAAGGATCCTGTGACTTCTGTACTTTGTGAGAGCTTGGACTGCACAAGCAAATAGTTGTACTGTTGATTTTTTGTTTTTAAGAAATTTTGGCCATAAAAATTCTGTTGCACACCATCTTTGTTTATTTAATCAATTTGATAGGATTCAGGCGGTTATTTTTAAGAATGTTAGCTGGGGGGAAGTCCATTTCAATGGCAGGAGGCTAACAGTTAGCATTTGGAGCATCCAGCCAGTGTCTAGCACTCAGTAACAATGAGAGGAAGAGAGCACCACTACTGTCCTACAGAACAGTGAGGGGGAAAGGAAAATAATATAACATTTTTCAAAATGGATTAACTGTCCCTTTAAGAGAATGCCATTGATGCTAGTTTTGAAACGAGTTACACCAAAATTGTATTGTTTGAAACATGCTAATATATTGTGACATAACCATGCAATTTGCTGTGATATGCATATTTTGCAGTTTATCTGTGACAAAAGAAAACAAAGCACAGAGAAAGAGGTAATGTTGAGGAGAGGCAATGCAAGAGCAGCAAAAGATTACCCAGTATGCATTAGGAGACTAAAGATAACATGCAACGGCCACCTGCAGGCCTCATCTATTGATTAGCTGCTATCAGAGACAAGCCAAAGCTTCATAGCTGAGGGAAGAAATGTGTGTGTCTTGTGTGTGTGAATTGAAAAGCACTGCAGACTATGTAGGAGGCAAAATGTTGGCATTGTGCCCTGACAGAGTGCTTCACCTGCTTCAAAAGGTCAAAAGAGTATGAGGACAAGGGATTCCACTTAAACATGTTTCACTTTATGCAATTAAAATGGAGGATAATTTATTCTAAGAAAAAACGTGTTAAAATAATGAATGAAATATTCCATGGTGTCCAAGACAGTAGTAAGACACAGCAAAAACTTTTGTACTGATGAAAATCGGGCTTTATGAATCTCCCTAATCACTTTCCTCGACTGTGGAAATTAAAACCTCAAAACCTTATCTTCATCCGGAGACTGCATCCCTCTCGCATCGCTGTCCCCGCAGTGGCAAACAGAAGTAAAACACATGCATAGCCACAAATCCCTGTTTTATTGGAAAGGGGCCTAATTATTAGGATGTAAGTCAGGCTGTGACTGGAGGGCCGTCTCCTCCTTGATGCGAGCCTGGTTTATATTTATCCCCTCCTCCTCTGCCGCTACAGCAGCAGTGCCACCATCACTACCAGCAGTGTGTGGCGCTTTTATTACATCGCCCACAGGCAGGTTCAGCCCTGTCACAGTCTCACACACACACATGCATGCACACACACACACACACACACACACACACACACACATCCACACAGCCTGCAGGACCCAGAGCCAGTTGAGTCGCCTCCACAACAGAGTTACCCCACATCCCCATGCAGCACCACATGGGCCCCTGGGACAGT
>OMLB01035485.1:12588-32231 GCA_900302555.1 Myripristis jacobus | reverse complement strand
TGGCCATTTTTGCATTTTCTAAAAGTTAGTTTCGCTCGAAATTTTCAATTTTAAAGTCACTGCCCACTTCAGCATAGCCTTTAGCCTACCTGAAGCCACTTTTAATCTGAATTCGTAGCTTTAAAATAGTGAAGATGCCTACCTCAGGCTCAGATTTTATGATAACTGTCCAGAGAGAACAATGTTACCTGAAATTGTTAAATTTTTAAACCACTGACTTTTAATAAATGTGGTGTTGCAGTTCTGATTCTGGTTTTTATTTAACTAATTAATGTTAAAAGAATAATGTAATGTTGATGACTTTGGGTTAAGCAAACCTAGACTCATTTAAAACACTTTATCATATGTATAATTTTCAATGCTACAAATGTTAAAAAAACAACAACAAATCAACAGAAAAACATTCTACAAAAACATATTATATTTGGTATTTACAGTTATTTACTGGAAACTCGAGCTGCCAGGTAACTTCAGTAATTTGAGTAGAATACAATATAATTAATAATAATTTACTGTTGTTTTTCTAGGAAAAAAACAATATATTGCCGTAATTTATTTTCAGCAAAAAGCTGTAAGTGGTATCCTGCAATATCCTGTAATTCTTTTTTACAGTAATTAACAACCATTTTACAATACTTTACTGGCAACAGTCAGTTCATTACAGTGTGGTGTTAACCTTCCTGTTATCTTTGGGGTCAGTCTGATCTCATTCAGTGTTTAACATCTCTAAATACATAATTAACATTCTTTTAATGAATTTTCCTAATTTAATGGGGACATCTGGGTAAACATAAAATTAACATGATGGTGTGTTTTCGATGTCCTGGACACATTTGGTACCCACCGGTGTATTAGCTGCATAAAACATAGGAAATATCAATTTTACACACATTTGCTTCTGTTGTTTTGGATGACACTGAGGAACTACAACATGCCATTTATTTCAAAAAACTTTCCTCTTCTTTAAGGCCGTCAACTTACACAACCACACCTGTAGTAGTGGCAGAACCAGTCCAGTTACTGGGGTCAAATTGATCCCAATTAATAAAAAAAAACATTAATAAAGTGAAAGCAACAGGAGGGTTAAAGCTGCTTTCTGTCTTCCACCTCCGTAGCTGTTTGATGTGGATCGGAGATGCATCTGCATTTGCACTTGTGTTTAGTGCAGTCACAATGTGTCCCTGGCCACCCTCGGAGGCGGTGTGGGGGCGATCGGATCACAATCTGTCCTCGGCGCATCAATAATGCATCCACAGTGCACTCACACCTGTGTTTTTCGACGCGGTCAGTGCTATCTGACTGGTGTCCGATCATCTGAGACGCATGCTAATACCACAGAGTGAGGAATATGTCGCCGATATTTTGTGCATTTGCTCCGTATCTAACATCACATATTCATGAAGGTTACAGTGCAGACTTAAAGCACAGATGGGGAAATTTACCCACATATTTTTCGAGTTCCTAAGAAATTACCGCCGTATTTCATCGATAGCAGCGGTTCAGCTGCCATCTTGACGAACACCTTGTTGGCTGCTGGTGTGAGGCATTCAGTCCGAGGTGTGCATTTGCAAGCTGACGCATTCCTGCTCTGCATTAGGCACACTGCTTCGGTTCACTCTGTTTTCTCCACTGACTACAGGCACTTGTTGTGAGCACTGGAACACAATGCTCCGGGAATAGCACCCATGGGTGGATTGTGTTAGCCCCCACAGTTTGAAAGATGGATGAAGGTGGTTTCTTCCCCCTCGGCGGTTCCATCCAAGCTGCTTGCTCAACCGCTGTGAGTGCGAATGTGTGGCTGCCTGTGTGTGTGTGTGTGTGTGTGCACGTTTAGTGGTAAATGGGGAAATCATGGAAAATACAGCATCCTGTCACTCAGCCACCCCCGTATCCACTGTGTCAATGTTGATCACGCTGACTGATAGGTGAACTCATAAGCTGGTGTTATCCATGCGGTGAAGCTACTCGTGCACCCTGGTCGTCTTGGTGGGTTACGAGCTGCATGAGATTCAGACAAATTCGCTGCCACGGAAAATATTTCAAAGGCAATCAAAATTACATGCAACAACAGTTTTTACTGATTGATAGACAAGCACAAACTAACTGATTCATCATATTAAATATCTGCATGGTGGCATAATATTAGCATAATGTAATTTATATCCATAGTTGGCAGTAATGCGAGCTAACATCACTACAAAATGGACTCTCTCGGGGCAGACGATGAGGCTGAGCTGCTTTTAAAGAGCAAAATCCAAATCCTGTGATGCCTGACCTCTATTGGTGAAAAGTAGGGTGGCTGGTCTTCAGCGACAGGTGATTTCATGAAATGTTAGATACTACAGGCGTCGGCATCATCTGCAGACAAAGACCAGCCACCCTGCTTTTCACCATGAGGTGTCAGGCTTCACAAAATCTTGGATTTGGGGTTTATTTCGTCTTTAAAAGTAACTAACAAGTCTTTGACGCTCACATGCGAGAGATTTTGAAATTCTTCGTTTTCTGCACCCATGCTGAAAAACACACTGGTAACACTTTACAATAACAGTACAACAATTAATGTTAGTTAACGTTAGTTAATGCCGTAATGGTTAATTAACTGTTAGTTAAAGATTATTATGGCATTTACTAATTATATAATATCTACAATAACCCTTAAATAACATAAATTAATACCTTAGTATGAACAGCATTAGTAAATGATTCTTAGACACATTAGTTAACGGTTAGTTAACTGTTACTTAATGTTCATTACCTGTTACTTAATGTTTATTACGGCATTAACTAACGTTAATTGTTATTATCTTATTGTAAAGTGTTACCAACACACTTTTGAATACGTCAATATTAGAGGGTGTTTGTGATTTTTTTTTTTTTTTTTGGTGGTTGAATACACCATGTCAGTGTGGATGGAGGGCCAAAACAGAGAAAAAAGGACATGTTTCAAAAATGTATCCCGCTCATAACCTTCGGTCTGCCACAATGAACTGGCCCAACTAAATGTCACATGCGATACCAGCAGCTGCATGAACCTGCTGCAAACGTGCAAACAGGTTCCCCTCTAACAGTGCAACCTCAGTGTAACTCAGCTAAACACAACCTGGCTGTGAGAAAAACTTTCACATGTAACACCGGCTGTAAAAGCAGCTGTGCATACACTAGTGCTAGGAGGACAGTCAAGGAAAATATAGCTTATCAATTAATTATTCATAGTTTAAAATTCTGTTTCTCCATCCCCAGGATCAACGCATAAAGTCCAAGACACACACACACACACACGCACGCTTTGCCAAGTCAGTGAAACTCATTCTTGTTGCCCCCGGTATCACGTAAAACTCAAAACATTTGTTTGCCGCAATCGAAACTACCTGAAAATTCATAGACTCGC
This sequence comes from Myripristis jacobus, assembly GCA_900302555.1. Taxonomy (NCBI): domain Eukaryota; kingdom Metazoa; phylum Chordata; class Actinopteri; order Holocentriformes; family Holocentridae; genus Myripristis; species Myripristis jacobus. Next base: position 28,843 of record OMLB01035485.1, on the reverse strand, counting down.
ACAAAAGGGGCCAAAAAACCTTGTACACTCTCCATTTTAAACATTTATACTTGCACAATGTACACCATGCATGCATTTTAAAGATTTTAAACATTTATGAGTTGAGGTATAATATTAATGTTGCACTTAGACTCACTTGACTGCAGTAAGCATATATGATGAAGTCATACCAGCTTTTAGGAGTTCAGCGGCTCAGTCAAAATGTGCTGTATAGTCGGGTATATGCAGTTGCATATTTGATATATTAGCCTGAACTTGCTGACACATACACATGGGGCACATGCGCTGTTTTCATGGAGGCGTTGAACCCCAGCGATATTCTCTCCGGGGTGTGGCCAACTTATTTTTGCAATTTTCGACTCCGGCGTTGTCTTGGCGATATGCGCTGATGGCGTTATTCTCGGGAACTGGAACAAGAGTTAACACCGCTAGCGGGAGGGATATATTATTAACAGGTGGAGATGGACGGACTTCAGCAACGGCCAGTCAAATTGGCTACTCTCATTCCTTTTTTAAAAAAAAAAAAAAAAAAGTGAACTCCCTGCTTCATGACATGACACATTTTCTAATGGAAGAGTTCAGGCTTCTCCAAAGGGAAACCACTGTTCTGACTATACAGCGCCCAAACATGAATATACGCGGACTGTCCCTTTTTTAGTGGATATGCATTTTCTGGAGTGGGTTTCAATCGGATCACCTTGTTTCTCCATGCATAATGATGCAGATTTCATATATTTGAGGTCAATCATTCACACAATAACAGTACATTCTCAACAACTTTGTAGAATGAGAAACAATTTCATCATTAACTTGCATTCGGTGAGAACAGCAATAGTCTTTTTATATGATTTGCATGTTTACATGACATGAATAATGCCAGATCACATTAGTCAAATTAAAATCCCAGTTTTGATATGCAAGTAGGTGTCTCTATTGCGAGGAGAATGGATCCCTGGGAAACAGCCGGGCACGTCACTCATGAAGGGGCTCGTGTGATTTTGAAGAGGTCTGTGCCACTGCGCCTCCATCAACGAACACCGGGAAATAACACAGCGAACAGCGCGCACCACTTTCTCCGAGACCCACTTTTTGGTGGGAGAGGGGGCGATAGCGATATTTTGCTCCGGAGTGGTACCAGTGCTGCACAGCGGCCCGTCATCTGCATAACAAACCCACCCAGCTGAGCCACTCCACCCACCTCGGCGCGGGCGAGTTCAGCTCACACCAGGAAAATCCCAAACCGGCGAGTGTTTTCTCTCTCTATTACTTGTTGTTTCTCTTACTCACCTCTTTGTGCTGAGGGGGTTTCTGCATTGGCAGTTCAAATAAACAGTGACTATTGTTAGAAATCTACATTTCATATAATGCGGTAATAAGTAGATGTATCCACCGGCTTCAATGGGCTATTTGATGGATAAATTGTCACGGTGTACCTTTAAGATCACCGTAGCGTATAGACTTGCTCTGTCAGAGAAGTCATAACGACCTATAGACCATATGGTAGCATCCTAATACCCCACAGAGATGTGGATGGGCTGTTTTGCATCAGTAGTGTAGTAAATTACATTGCAGCCTGTGCAAACCGAGTAAGACTTCTCATCATTTCTATGTCCTCAGTTTCAAATTTTGGGCAGAAAAGGTTAGCCCTCCAATTGGCAAGGTCTCCCTTTGAGGATGCCAGAGTCAGACTTGAGTCAAACCTATTACAAGGGGCAAATAAGTTGCATGAAATATTCACCCCAAGACCATGTCCAGAGAAGTAGAACCATAAATAATTCACGAGGAGAACTCAGAAACATGTCTGCGTCCCGCTGCATCCAGACAGAGCATCATGCATCCTGAGGCCTGTGCTGTTTTGACGCTTTGTGTTTTTCTAACAGTGTTTGTTAAGCATCCATTTGTTTAATTGTGTTATCACACCGCCCCAGAATCCAAAATTTGGAATCGATTTAGATACTGCAGTCGCATTTCATCCATTTACAGTGCTCAATATACAGTGAGGCTCGAATTTCTTGTCTGAGAACTGATTCTTCATGCATGCTTGAATCAGTGCCAAGTGCTAAAGTGGCTGACTTGAGAACAAGCATATGATTTTAAATAACCAAAATAATCCATTTCTAAAGAAGCAAACCTGAAGCTATTACAAATACTGAAATAATGCTTTTAAAAATGAGAAATCCATTTCCAGGATGCTTAAACAATTCAAAAACAAGCCCAAAGCAATTGCAAATGCCTAATGTTTTTTTTGGAACAGAGCAAATCACATGCACCACAGTATTTTGGTCTGAGCCAGCTCTGCAGTTGTGTAAGCCCGGGTGAATCCAAATCCAAATCCTACATAACAATTTGTTGTCATGGAGCTTAGCATTCTGGACAGAGCTCTGAGTGTGTGTTGGTGTATGCGTGTGCGACTGTGGACACAACTTTGATGACAATAAACTGCACATCCTCCTGTCTCGGGCCCAACCTGAATTAATCAAGAGAACTTATGAATCAATAATGCTCTTTTGGCCCCGAGAAGAAACGCAGGAGAATTGCAGGCCCGCCTGTGCCAGGCATGCAAAAGATAGTTATCACCCCAGCTGAGAAACGAGCTGTTAAGCATTGGCTCGGCTGGCGGATAAGTTTAAAACTCAGCTTGAGGAAACGGGAGGGAATGAAAAACGATGTCGCGGGGAGAATGGCAGACGATGTAGCGGCGGTGGAGGTTTGTGTAAAAGATGATGTGCGAGGGGGAATAAAACGCCAGGGGAAAAAAAACGTGGGCATCACAGACTGCGGAGGGAGCATCCGCGGAAAGATAGAGGGAGATAGAGAAAGATGGAGAGAGAGAGATTCAGATCAGAGCCTTCTTTCAGGCCATTAGTGGCTCTGTTGTGGGCTTCAGGGTACACCTCTGTACACCAGTGATGAACTAGCAGTGTTTTTTACCCAGTTGTTCCCATTAATGGAGGAATACACTGTGGCACCTCATTACCTCTCAGGAAACTGACACTTAGAGCTGCCGGAACATAAATAAAGTAGGTGGGAACCCAAGTTTCAATCGTTCTTTCCTTCCGGCTTATTCACATGCAGCTGCCTCAGAAGTCTCCATTTTTCAAAGTCGGGATTTTTAAATTCACTTTTGGCTTGCACGCAACGGTGAAAACACACGGAGACCGTCATTAAAACTGTATCTCCTTCCTCGCGGATCAGTCGGCGAGTATTTGCGATGGATACTTCAGATTGAATTAACTGTCGTCGGGTTGTTGAAAGGGAGGTAGTGCGCGACACCACGCGTCTCATTTAATAAATCAGAGAATTAGAAAAGGATAATGTGTGTGTCATCTTGCTTAGCTTTGACACTAATCAGCTGGGTACTGAGAGACTCCCCGTCCCGAAATGCAGTGCATTTTAATCCAAAACTGATGCAAATAAGCGAGAATGCTTAACTGTGTTTTAGCATTGGCTATACTCACTGATGCTGTTTTTTTATCCCAATCAATCAAACAATCAATCAGCACGAAATCCAGCACAGAGAGGATTTTCATTTCTTTCTCTGACTAAACTGCCGCAGTAATCCCCGAAAGCACCTCTTGAGCTCTCACAAGATGTTCATGCGTTTTCTGTTTCTGTGTGTCTGTGTGCTTCTGGTGTTGCCACAAGCGCTGCAGTTGTTTTGGACATTGCTGCCATCTCATGTATAACCATTATACACCCAAGGAAGGGAAAATAAAAACACGGAGCATACAGTGTGAGGGGTAAACCTACCTGCAGGGACAGGGACAGCAGGGAGGGAGCGTGTACGCGCATCCGTGACACCGCCCAGTTTGATCCAAGGCCAGCGAGACAGAAAAATATATGCACACTGGACTGATGCTCCCCAAATGATTTATTCACTTAAAAAAATGCATTACTTTACAAATAGCTGCATGTATGTTTTTGAATACATGTATTAGCTCTAAAGCAGCACCAGTATCAGTATCAGTGGAATCTCAGGGAATATTTTGAGCAAATAAGTATAGTTTATAGTTAAAAAAATGCAAAAAAAAAATAAATAAATAGTTGAGAGACTGTTACTTTCTCCATTTTACACACTTTGCTAAGCTATGTAAAATTATTATCACCATCATCCTTATGATTAGCTGTGGCAGTCGTAGTTATAGTCGCAGTAGTAGTTGCAATAGTATGATTTTTTTGAGTGGTACTTTTAGTTTGAAAGTTTCTGCTGCTATTTGCGGTGTAGAAGTGCAGTGCAATGTATAGGAGCGCATCTGCAGTATGTTATTGCCTATTTGCCAGTGGTACTCATGACGTCTGAGCTGGAGCCGGTTGCATGCTCACAGTGTCTATAATGAGGCCCACCATCGGTCCCTAACAATGTTGAGTACATCCAGCCAATGCACTTCATTAAAAAAATATAAGGCGACCGAGCAGGCCCAGTTCCATATGTGCACCCACTGTGCCTATTAGCTGACCTAGTGCCTTGACTTTGCTCATGGCCCGAAGGCATGCTTTGTGGAGCCTTTGACCGTGGGATCCCTTTTATGCGATGGAAGCCGGCTCGCCCTTGGGCACGCAGTTTCATATCTGAGACCGGGATGCCTCCAACACACGGCTCACATTCCTCACGCCGCGCCGCGCTGCTTCATTAAGCTTTCACTGCTGTATCCATACATTTGTGGCCTTAAACGGCTTGGGAGACTCTTCGAAAATGAAATCAGGCAGCCAGCGAGGCCCTGATTTGGCTAACGGATGCAAATAGCATCCATGGATGACTAAAGAGGTCATTTCAACTTCCATTTGTCTCTGTGTTTCCACAGGATTTCCGTAATAGCGCAGGCCATCACATCAGCATCTGTTCAATGTCAAAATGCCAGAACAGAGAAACGTCATCATGTAAAAATAGAAATCGAATAGAAATTTGAAGGTTTTCTGTGTCACAGTGTACCAAACCATCGATTAAGCACCACTAATACAAATGAGTGACAAAATGGTGCCGAATTTCAACATGAACAGACGGTGGCAATTGCTCCAAGTGCATGTGTATGAACTCATGTCAAAAAAACAACAACAACAACAAAAAATAGATATATATTGCGTAACTCACAAATGAAAAGATAAAAACTGTCATCTACCAGAGGCCAATCTGCTGAATTCTTTTCTTTTGCATTTCTCCTCCATTCGTTTTAGCCGTAATTTATGAGCAGATGTTCCTCCGCACAACTATTACAATATGGATGAACGGGGCCACTGAGCAAACAGCAGACAGCACTCTGCTCGGCATCTAATGCTGATTGAAATGAAGAATTTTCCATGCTGCAAAGTGACGGGCATCATGTGACTGTCACAGCTAATCACCGCAATTTGCTCAATTGTGTGAAAGCTGTGGGGATAAAATGTGACAGAGCCTGCGTTCGGAGGGCAGGGCATCGAAATGTCAAGCAGTGGCTCGCTTGCACTTGAGGTCAACCCGGGATTTGACTGGGTTTCAGTTTCACTGCAGCTGAATGCAGCCTAATCCTGATTTTTTTTCCCCTCCATGTGTTTTAAGTGAAAAGCAGAGCACAGGAAAAAACTTACTTCTGGTAAGTAATAGCAGGTATATGCCCATCTTGCAAATTCACCCAACCGCACATAATGTCATATTTAGTTGACTCACCTGACTAGACTTGAAATTTCACTTTTAGCTTAGATTGTGTTCCTACTTTCATGCTGGGTTACTACAAAAAAACTTGCTTCTGCCGTGTTTTAAATTAAACTGCTAGACTTGGCTGTTGGTTCCTCTTACAGATTACTGCATTTTCAATTAAACTTTCACACCTTGTGCATCTCACTTCTCCTCCCCCCTGTAAACAGCTAATTACTGTCCACTTCAGCCAATCGTGTAAGTGCATGAACATGATCCAGGAAAGTGGATGAGCTTTGTCGCAATGTATTGTGGTTCCTCTCAATGCTGAGATGAGTGTGATTGAATATTGTGGACTGGATGAAACACCAAACCATGAGGATGTTAACACCCCATGCCAACTGCAGATATGATGCCTTATAACACAAATAAAATATTACACCTTATAATAACCATTGTGATTACAGTTGGCTCATCTTCCCCCGGCTTTGTTCCAACTTGAAGATGAACATGGATGTGTGTTATAGTGAATCTGAGGTGGGCACGATGAATAGCGATTACTATTCAATAACCAGCATGATGTATAATAATGTTCCTCATGGGGAAAAGTAGGGCACAAGGCTTTCTGGATGCAGGTCCTTAGCTAAAGAAAAACCTCCAAGTGCAGTTTTTCGTGGTTAAAATGTAACTTTTAATTATTAAAAAAAAAAAAGAGAGCAAATTATACGTTTTGCATGAGATTGTAGATGTAATGCATATGTCTCTGGCTGGCTGATCAGCTTTGGAAACGCGGCGTGGGGAGTTGGGGGTCGGATGGTTACACGTCGATGCCGCGTGGCTGATACATCGCGCTTGTGTTCATTTTACTCGCTGATTGGGTTCCACGCACGCCGAAGAGCGGAGCGGAGCTGACAAGGAGACTCCAAAGCCTCCGACGTCTGAATGAGAACACACTTTATTTACTGTACCGGTACAACAAATGTACCAGATGTTTCCTCAGTGTCGGTGGTGGGTGGCGGAGTAGCGCTCAATATGCAGTAGGAACACATTTGCAAATGGAAATTAGGGCCTTGAGTGGTACAATTTCAACATAAAAAATATTTCACCTACCTACTGTCTCCATCCTTCTTTCCTTTCTTTCTGACTTTCTTTCTCTCTTTCTTTCTTTCTTTTTTTCTGTGGGGAATTGATGTTTTGACACTACCACCAACTAGCTGCCAGGAATGACGAATGCATGCGTCCTCGGTAATAGGGAGCTTGTTTTTTTGTTGTTATGTAGGTAGCCTTGGAATACCTCTGGGAGACCTGTGTCCCTCCTACTCAGAGGGCGAAAAAAAAACAAAAAAAAAAACATGGACACTTCAATAGAAGCCATTCGTTTACATGTTATTTTAGGGTCTGTCAGAGCTCTTTATGTGAAAAATCTATAATAAGCCTTTCTGCATACAGAGATAGTTTGTAGTAGTAGCCTTATCGGAGCTACTAAATGGAAAATATAGCTTTTCAAGGTTAATATAACTTTTTTAAAAGAGACAGGGTGGCAGTGACAGTGTTGTTGGCTGAGCTACTTACGTAAAAGACTTGACCTTGGGTCTGAACAGCTAGAGTTGAGTGGTCTAAGCTCAAAATGAAAACAAGTCTGAATTAAAGATGACGTCTTCTCTGTGTCTGTCTTTGTCTCTTCCTCCTGCTTTCCTGTTGTTGTGTCTTGACACTAGCTCCATCTAACCATCATTGCCATGTGTGTATGTCCTCTGCGATATGGCACCTAATGCAGCGTGGATGCACAAATCAAACGCTCAGTCACGGAGAGGCATGAGCAGATTGTCAGGAGTCTCCTTGATTTTTTAGCATTTGAGTGATACTGGCATCAGGCTGGAAAGTTGGGGAGCGATTAAACCTCAATGTGCAGCTGATACGGTTTCTTTTGATAATTAAAGCTGCTTTATTGGTCAGCTTCACAGAAAAAAATAAAATAAAATCAAATAAGAGACAGGTGGCGACCTTAAAACTAGCACTGAGCCAGTTTCCACTCGTTATGTCACTCTCAGTGGGACAGATCACTGTCATCATGACTCTGTGTCCACTGGGCTGGAAAAAGCATGGAGGGCAATGACTCAAGCAGCCACTAGGGAGACAGCAAGGTTGCAAATTTAATTGGGAGATAGCTCCATTCAGACAAAGTTAGAGGAGCACGTTGTAATCAATCTTTGTTAGACACAACTGTAAGAGAAGTGGCCAAGCGGGGCCCCGGCGCAACTTGGCTGCAGTGTCACTGAAAAATCAGGAGCCACAAAGCTCAAGGACGTGAAGGGCTCAGATCAACAAAGTGGCCACTCTCCTTTATGTAATGAACTGATCATATTTTGGGCGATAAACCCAGCAGTCGCCTATTAGGGCTGCTCAGCAGTTCATGTAACGAGGGCAAGGACAAAAGCATGAGTGGGTTATTTCTGCATAGAGGTCGGTTCAAAATGCTATCATATGTGGAGCGATTAGTCAGACAAAAACATATAATCTGAGCATAAAACCCCCAATTTGTGTCCATTGGTAACTTTCAAGTTTCAGGCCAGACAGCACTCGAGAAGATCATCCTTGAAAACTGCAAATAAGAAGAAAATCAACTCTAAACGTGTTCATTTTCAGCTACAAATACAATGTGTTGTGTGGAGCGGCATGCCTTTGTTCTTCAAAAACCAAACTTGTCAACTACTTAGAAAAGCAACCGTATATTCCTACAAAAACGGTGCATTATGAAATTGAACAAAACCAGCTTCATAATGAATTTGGCATGGTCTTATGAATGGATTTAAACCTTCAGTCTGAATCAAAAAAAACAAACACACACACACACACAAAAAAAATGAAAATCACCAAAATTGTCGCAAGGTTGCAAGGTTTTTCACTGGTTGTTGTGATGAATTGCCAATCCTTCTGAAGATGACTTTCAAGTACTGTTCTCAAGAGATCGCACTGCCAATGAACAATCCAATGTTTGTTTGTTTTTTGTTTTTTTACTCTGGTTAAGCTTCATTCATCTCTATTTTCACTGTTAGGTAGCGTGTGCATAAAGATGAAGGACTCCTCAACTGATAACACTTGGCACCTAAAACCCATCTCGTATTGCAACGGGGACCGAGAGTGTCCAAAATATTAATAATGCCTGACCCAATTTCCCCGCTGGGATCAATAAAGCCTTATCTTATAGCTTACAGTATGGCAGCGTGTGACAGAAATTGTTTGGACATGCTGGCGGGCTGTGAGCACATTTCAAGGTTAGCATTTCAAGAGCATCTGTCAAAAAAAATACACAAAAGGAAGAGAAAAAAAAGGGTTTTAAAGGCACTGGGTCTGTTACCCTGTCATCTATACAAATACCCCACACCCACTTACAAGAAGGTAAACCCAGAGGGCAGCTATTAGACATGACTTTGTGACATTTGTGTTTTTCCAGTCAGGGAATTAACTAAGTAAGAGGATACTTTGAGCTGATTTACTTTAAAGCTACAATATTAAGGAATATTGAGTGTATTTTTGGAGTAAAATCGCCCCTTGCAATGCGGTGTGTGGGTCCTTTTCCACCATACAGCCCTGTAGCCAGCCGGTGGTTATTACATGGCTTCAGCTTTATAAGTTTCTGCATCAGCCCGGTGATAAGCTTCTCCCTCTGCCCTCCACTTCACCCGCTCGCTGCTTCAGCTTCATTCAAAGCTTCGCTCAAAACGGCCCGCTCTGCAAGATAAGCGTATCCAAATTTCAGCTCAGTCGTGCGAGAGGGCTCTGTCGCCGCAGTCAGCAAGCGAAGCCACAGCAAAAGTGAAAGGTCAGACAAAATCGAGTAATCCAGCAGCAGCCTTGTGAGAGTGAAATGCATCTCTCATTTCCATAAAAAAAACACTTTTTTTTTTCCTCTTTGCTTTCTTTTTCTATAAGTGATCCCCTTGAGGGCAGGAGTGGCTTTGTGTCTTTACAAATGGAGTTTGTGCTCTTGACACCATCCAGTGGTCAAAAAAATCCATTTGTGCAGCTTCAAAAAAAATCTGATATTACTCATTAGTTCATGTAAATGCCAGGTTTAATAGTATAATTCCCACTGCAGGTCAACAACTAGCATTTAGTGACTGCAAAAGCCACAGTCAGCCACACATATATCCTCTCATTTCATGAATATTTACCATCTATACTGAAATCCCTGTTGTTATAGAAGCATCCCCAACCATAAATGTTAATGCCACTCAGGGTGATTGATAAGTGTCATCCCTCATGAGAAAAAAAGACGCTTTTTCACCTTTAACCAGCAAGGTGAGGGGAGTGCAAGTACCCTGCAAGTCAGGACAAGAGGTGTGTGTGCATACATAGCACGCAAACATCCACATGTAAAAAAAAATGTATGCATATGTATGGGAAATCAGATTAAAGCCCACAAGCAAGGAGTTCCTGCACCCCCCACCCGCCCCCTGGCAGCAGTGGTCCTCCAGGCTAAGCTCGGTGAATCTCCTTTTAATGAAGTCCAGGGGTAAAATGTGCAGACACTCCCTTAATGACAGCCAGCGCTCCTCTGCCCTTCATCACCGTACTAATGGATTTGGTCACCCATTGAGTAGTTTATTTTAACATGTCATGGAGCAAATTAAGACAGAAGAACCTCGAATGAGTTATTTCCCACTTTCTCTCCCACCGCTCTCTCGCTCTTCGCACAAGGACTGCCTCCAACTTCCTATCAATCCTCTCTGCCGCTCTCTCTTGTTGTGGTTTCACAGGGACCTCAGATGCCGCCAGGCCTTGAGAGCCCCTTTTTTTTATTATTTTTTTGCTTCATCGCTCCATAACATTTGACTCATATTTGTCCAGTGTGGCCCCTCTTGTAATCGTAACACGCTCTAATCCTTCACAATGAGTCAAAAACGACAAAGTTCCAAAAGGTCTCTCGTCTCAGAGAGGATTACGCGACGAAACCTGCAGAGATCATCCAGCGAACGCTCACCTTTCAACCTGAGACCGTGGCCACCCATAGGTAACGGCTGACTCACCCCGGCTGAGCAGCTTCCCACAGAACATTTACTTGCTCATATTTAACAAGGCACGTTGACTTAAGAACAAAAGTTTCATTTGCAAAACTTCATTGCAAAACTCCATCTGGAAAATGTGACATCTTCCCCCGACCAAATGACGAACGAAAATGAAATTCAAGTAAAACTCAAAGTGCATCTGCGCAGGGGTCACGGTCAATCACTTTGCTCAAGTTGGTCTTCATCTAGTGTGTCCAAAACCCATTTGAAGGAATAATCTGTGACATTTTTCAAGTAAATGAATGTCTGTGAATGAATATCGTGTTGCTAGTTCATAAATCATAGCGGTGACTCAACCTGCATCCAGCCCGTGAAAGCTTTTACAATTTTCGTCCTACACATCCAGAGGCCTCGTAGGCTGATCCTGAGAGAGACCTTCTGACTCACGGGGCGCGATACGTTTTGTGCATTGCTGTCTCGGCTCATTCCGCACAAAGAAGAGAGCGCCACCTACAGAAACCCAAACGCCATTCACTGTAAATCTAAGGAACAAGTCATCGCGGTAATAAACATCCTTTGACTGTGATCACTGGGAGGTGTAGTGCCAAAACGCCATGGCAATATGCAAAATATATAAAACAAAATCACAGCATAGACATTAAAAGTGCAAGCTGTAGACAAAGACAATATTTAAAGAAAAGTGTAATTGCATAATTACTCCAGTGCATATTTTCAAATAATCCAGTTCAGTAATTAGTAATTCGTCAGCTGAATGGAAACATTGAGAAAAATATTTATCATGATAAAAAAAAAAACAACTACTCAATTATTTATAAAACAGCAATATCATGTAAGCCTGCTTCACAACAACAATAATAAAAAAACATCTCTAATGAATCCTACACAGTTTTCTACCAGACATGACGTGATTTCAAGGACAACAACATAATTATGGAAAAAAAGAAAATATTTTATGCAATAATGAAGCCTTAAGAAGTGGCATAAGAGCATGGCAGAGTCGCTTGGCTACCATCTGTCCGGCCAGCCTTGCTATTGTGATCTGCTCTTTATTTCGGTGGCTGCACCTCTGTGCTTCCTTGTGAATGGCACTGAAATGTTTCCAGCGCCGCCGGATTCAGCCTGAGCCCTGAATATCACCTGTCCACGGAGGCTGCAAAGCAACACCTTGAGAAAAGTAGACCCGCTTTAACAAAACCCTCTCCTCTCTTCTTATGAGTTTACATAACCCTCTTTTGTGCCGCGAGCTCAGCCGGCGCGTGCTCGGCCCGTCTTCTTTGAGTCAAAATATCACTTTTTGCAATGTTGAATGACACCGTCCCATAGGGTCAACGCGGCGAAGATTCACCTCTGACCCCAAAGTGCGAGGTCCCGCGGCTAAAAACTGATTCACTCCGGCGGTCGTCGCTGCTCCTTTGCTGCAACTGTTGACACGGCCGTGGATTTCGTGACTCGTGCACCTCGGCGGACCGAGTTTGACACAGGAACTCGAGGTTGTTTTTTTCACGATCGCACGCAGACCTGGCGAATCTCAGCGCGGTACGTTGGGTTTGCCTCGCGGCCACTCTGATGGGTGGCAGAAAGTTTAGACCGTCACAGGAAAGTGTGTAAAAGTCAAACCCCTGTGGGTGAGGTCGCACTTTACTTGGACTGTATAATGCTGATATTCAACTTCGGATCAACTTCTGCCAAGTTTCACAGTCGAGGCAGTGTTGATACTTAACATATGAACCTGTCCAATGTCAAGTTAGTATAAACAGAGTACTTTTCAACTTCGTTCACCTTCAGTGTAGTATCAGTAAGGGTAAAGGTTAGGGTGGTACTAACTTAAATACAGTTAGTTAAATACAGTTAAATACAATTCAAACCTTTTCTCGTATTTTCTTGTATCTTTACCCAAGATCTGACGGCTTATTATTTAATCGTTTTATGTAGAATATAGCAGTATACAGTGTCCTTGAGAATTTCAGTGTTGTATAAACCTTTAGACTGGCTCCCATCTTCTGTAGCATTCAGTTTTACTCCTATATCTTTTTTTTTTTATTATTATTCTCACACATCCAAACAGATAAAAAAAAAAAGAAAGAAAGAGGAGTGGAATTTGTTCATCGACGAGTGCTCTATTTGTTTACATCAGTTTCCTTGAACCAAAAACATTTTCATTGAAGTATGTTTTATTCGATTTGAGTGTGTTGGACGACTGGGAAGCCGAGTGAAACATCACACACACACACACACACACACACACACAGGGCAAACACAATCAACCGTCCGCCCTGACAGCTTACGTGCTCTTCTCAGCCCTGGCCTTTTTTTTTTTTTTTTTTTTTTTTTTTTCATTTAAAAACACACGGTTTCATTTTGTTTCACTTTGTATTGATGCATAACAAAAGATTTACCGCTGTCTCTGCTTTTCCAGTATTGTTTTCATTTTATTTCATGATAAAATCTCTAATCATCTCTCACGATGCGGAGACAAAAAAAAAAAAAAGAAAGAAAAAACCTCTCAGCTGGTTCTAGACATAGTTCAACGATTCATCAAGGGTTGTGTTCAATGCATATTTATGGTTCATATATCATCGGTCAACACGTTTTACTTAAGAAAACATTTTGGCAGTCACTGAATCAGTCCACAAAGAGCCAATTCATCTCCCAGGTTGCTTGCACTCCTTGTACATGGCACTTAGATCCACATAATTCAGAGCATCCACCATAATCATCTGCGATTACACGAGCCAATATTAGCTAAGGACAGCGGGGCATGCTGACGCCGGGGAGTGGAGCTGAATTCATAAAGGGGAATTCCTTTACCGTCCAAACAAATAAAACAATATTTGTGCTAATGGAGGTCTCGGGTTTTGAATATTGGAGTTGCACCAGCGTTTGCAGAGGCAGAGCCGCACCAGAGGAACAAATAATGGTGGATAATCAAACCTCGGCTGGTAGAGTCAAAGGACGCCTGGTTTTCTGGGTGCATGTAAGGTAACTGACAAAGAGGAAGCTTCAGCATTGTTAAAAATATGAACAGGTATAAAAATATGAATGCCAAGGATGCTACTGTTCTCCGTTTATGACCGTGGCTTTGGTGATCGTGGAAGGTCATCGGGCTCGTATGAAAGGAAAGCAGCTGTCCTCCGCAACCTAAAATACTTGGTACAGCTAGACTAGACGAGTGTGTGCCAATAGCATGTCAGTACTAGTTGTCCGAAAAATATTTCAATTCAAGCACTTTGGGTAGGCTGACTAGCTCACAGCGCCATAATAAACTTAATTGACTCACTGATTGAATGATTTTGTAACAAAACCTATAATTTGCCCAGATTTTACATGAAAAGGACATCGTTCTTTAAAAAAAAAATCATATTCCTGACTATTTTTTTTAGAAAACCCATTGGTCCACAGGCCTGCTATTCCAAAACCCCAATAGTCCAAAAAATGCCCCATTGGATGGAAAACCCAATAGTAACCCTAACCCTAACCCTAACCCAGTAAACAGAAAATAAATGCCTCATTATTCTGAAAACCCAGCAGTCCAAAAAATGCCCACTCTGTCAATATAGATAGATAGATAGATAGATTTACTTTATTGATCCCAAACTGGGAAATTCCCAATATGGTGAAGTTTGGGCAGGGGTTTCCTCGGATTAACGTTAGGACTGTTGGGGTTTCGGGATAAGGGGCCTCCGGACCAATGGCAAGGCGCCCGTCTATCACGACACACTGAGGTTTAAAAAACGTCAATTAGCTCCCTATCTTCTCCACGGATCGTTAGAGCGATATTTCCCTCGCATCCGGCATTTTTCGCTCTCCAGGAACTACCCTCCCCTGACATTAGCGGGTCCCGAAAACAGCCCAGCTCCCTCCGAGCCACCACTTAACAAACCAGCGTGTGTGCCGTAGAGAGCTCACCTCCCCTTCTGCCGGCGCTAAATGCACCACCGGTTGGCTTCCCCGCGGTTTTTGCCTGATAAATTAGAGGCCGACATCACTTTCGCACGCCGGGGAGATGATTTTTTTGATAAAGCCCCGGTAAGCTCCTATATAACAACGCCCTTGGGAATGAGGATTACCATTCCCGGGGTCCTTGGGAGTTTGACATAAGACAGTATGCTTACCACTTGGCAACGGGTGAATGCGCAGTTAGCGTCGGCATGGTATGTGGTTGCTGCCGGTTAATGCTTAATTAATTTTAGCAGCAAGTGTTGGGCTATTTTTAGAGAATCGCATTCATGCATGGAAGGCAGCGTCAGCATGGGTCATCCTTGGTTTCATCCCCGCCAATATCTCAGGATGCATCTATTGACAATCATGTCCTTAACACTTAACATTTTCCAGTTTTTTTTAAATCACCCAGTGTTTTATCAATAGCCGTCTTAGCGCAACTATGCTGACATATTTTACAATGCCATTATAAATTGCCATAACAAGCTATAATTATACGGCCATCCCAAACCATCCATCTATGTTTAAGTTAATATTTTGAACCGATGTGATGTCTTTAGCACAACTCCTTGTTTCTCATACTCCTCCAGTGACCTCAATTGTGATTTAATGGCACCTTCACACTCTCTCTCTCACACACACACACACACACACACACGCACAGACAGTCTCATGCACACACACGTCTCTGACCATTGCAGAATTAATAGTGTCTTTACTGGAAATCTGTCTTTTGTAGAGCTCACCATTAGCGGCTAATAGTGGTTTTATTTCATAGATGGTGACAACTTGGCAGCATCAGACATAATAAGGATGGTTATCGCAGGCTATTTTCCATGGAGATAGCCTTGGAGCACGGTGCAGCGTGAACTTGACGCTATCGTTTGGCCCTAAAACACATTACTGGACCCCGGGAAATGTGGAATTAACAGAGTTTTATGTGTCGAAGAAAATCTCTCGCCCTCGTTGCCAAACGCTCCATATGATGAGCTCATTGTTTCATGCAGTGCATGGTGGCTTGCATTACAATATCAAAATAACAAGTATAATTTAGATCCAAAGGTGTGTATGTAGCAATTAATAGAAAAAAAAAAATATGTGTGTATGGCTTCAATGCACTGAAAGTGGGTTAAAAGACATGCATTTTGAAAAAGGCTTTTAAATCATTCAGACCAAATGCACAAGCTTCCCTTATTCGATGGACTATTTTTTTTTTCACCCACCATCTATTTATTTATTTATTTATTTATATATGCTTGGACATATTGTGCCATAAGTACCCCTGAAACATTTCATATGCATGGGCCTTTGCCTCATTTTCCACATTAATAAGCACACATTGTTGTTGTGAGTTGTGAGTTGTTTTGTGAATATACATGTGGCTGCATGCATGTTTGTGTGCTGGGCTGGTGTGTGTACATCTGTGTGTGTGTGTCAGAAAAGTATGTGGCTGCATAAGTGTGTGTGCATGTATAAATAATGCTATTTTGCTCGATATGGGATTTTGAACGCCGATACGCGATATTTTTTGTATTGGATGGTGGATTATTTGGGGCGATTTTCTGCATCAGTATTAAACGTTTCCTCACACAATTTTAGTGTTTCTTGTCGGGGCAGAAAAAGCCTCTGCTTGAGGTTTTGAAATTTATTTATTAAAAAAAAAAAAAAAAAACAAACA